>BQNB010037969.1:3517-49069 GCA_026074375.1 Tanacetum coccineum | reverse complement strand
TTCTTATGTGTGACTAACTCGAATTCGTGACCGTAGGTGACCTACGGTCGCGCGACCTTTTGTCACACACAAAACTTTTCGCGTATGTGACTATATGTATAGAGTCACACATTTTTGGTGTGACCAATACCACTTTTTGTACTAGTGTAAGGTGTTTGATTTCAAGCCTATTTCATGCTGCAATGTCATGTACAAAATCATTAATAAAATCCCGACTAACAGAATCAAGCTTGGATTGAGTAAGATTGTGAGGCTCAATCAAAGTGCCTTTATCCCTGGTAGACATATACAAGACAACATTCTCATCACTCAGGAGTTACTAAGAGGGTACAATAGGAAGAATGGTGCTAAGGGATGTGCTATGAAGATTGATCTTTAAAAAGCTTATGACACTATCAATTGGGACTTTTTAAAAGAAGTTCTACAAATTGTAGGGTTCCATGATACCATGATCAATTGGATTATGACTTGTATTACAACAGCTTCCTTCTCAATATGTGTGAATGGGGAAATTAAAGGATACTTCAAAGGTGGCAGAGGATTAAGACAAGGAGATCCTATTTCTCCATACCTTTTTACTCTTGTCATAGAGGCTTTTAACATGATTATGATTAAGAATGTCCATGAGGCAGAGAATTTCAAGTATCACTATGGATGTAGTGAGCTTAAGCTCACCCACATGTGCTTTGTATATGATCTAATGGTTATGTACAATGGGGATACTGATTCTCTTAGAGTTGTAAAAAAGTCTCTTGATGAATTTAGTAGAGTTTCTGGTCTGCATCATAATCTCAACAATAGTACAATTTTCTTTAGAAGCATTCTTAAGAATGAAAAGATTAAGATGCTTCAAATCCTCCCTTATAGTTGTGCTTCAAATCCTCCCTTAAGATGCTTCAAATCCTTCAAATCTTGGAGTCCCTTTATTGGCAAAAAGGTTAAGGGTTAAAGATTGTGCTAGTCTCATTGAGAATGTAGAAAAGATAATTAACTGCTGGAAAAACAAATTTTTGTCTTATGCTGGGAGAATGCAACTTATTGCTTTTGTTCTTCTATTATGCAACAATACTGGGATCCTGTGTATCTGCTGCCTGATACTATCCTTAAGAGGTTAGAAATAATTTTCAAAAGTTTCATGTGGAATGCTGGGAGTTCTGCAAAAAGGAAGGCCAGAGTTACTTGGAATTTGGTTTGTAGGCTTAAAGAACAAGGGGGTTTGGGACTAAAGCCTCTCAAAAATGGGATGAAGTTCTTTTTATAACCCAAATATAGAAGATCATTAAGAACAAGGAATCCTTATGGGTCAAATGGGTTAATACCATGAAATTAAAAAACAAAATCATTTGGGTGATTGATAGGAATAGCTCTGATAGTTGGGGTTGGAAGAATATGTTGGATATCATAGATAAGTTTAAGCCTTATGTTTTATATGAGGTAGGCAATGGACATTCCATATCTGATTGGCATGACAAATGGTGTGATCAAGGTCCATTGGAAAGATTCATTACCTACAGAGACATTTATGAAGCTAGACTTGATAATGAGGCCAAGTTGACTGATGTGATCTGTAATGGAAATTGGATTTGGCCAGAAGAATAGGGTAGTGATTTTCCTGAGCTTAATCAAATCCCTGTCCCTATTCTAAATCAGAGAAGTGATGGTGTTAAATGGGTGGATACGAATAACAATAAAGGGAATTACACTACCAAAAATGTCTGGCTAAGTCTTAGAGATAATTAGCATAAAGTGAGTTGGAATCATGTTGTTTGATTTTCACAATGTAATTTCAAACAGGCATTTATTCTCTGGATGACAGTTTAGCAGAAACTTCTAACTCAAGATAGAATGACTTGGGTTTAGGGGTATGATTTGAAGTGTGCCTTGTGTAATAAATGTAATGACAGTCACAGTCATTTATTTTTTGAGTGTAAGTTCTCTGAAAAGATTTGGTCTGAAGTTGCAGTCAAAGGAATATTTACTGGAACAGGAACAGTTTGGCTAATGTGATAAGGAAGCTGGAAACTTGTACTACAAAGAATAATATCTGGTTGGTTGTTGACAAACTTATCATATCTGTAGCTGTGTATTTTATTTGGTATGAAAGTAATAAAAGGACTTTTCAGAATATACTCAGATCAGAAGAAGATATTGTGAAGGTCATTACTAAGAACATCGAAGAAATGATCATGTGTTTGAAAGTTAAAAGATCAAATTCAGTTCTTAAAGTGGCAGACACATAGGGATTAAGATTTTTAGATTGGAAATTAACCCCTGCTATTGCTGCATCCAGAAGTGCAAGATCTACTCAAACTGCTATAGCATAATTGCAGTTTGTGGAATTTACAGGCTATTGCATTGATTAGTTCTAATATCTTGGAATTTTTCTGGGTAAGTTTTCCTTTTTGTCCACCTAATTCTTCTAGTTTGGTCTAGGGAGGGACTAGTTAATTAGCTTGGATTAATATGGGAGCATAACTAGTTAAATGTACCATAAGGAAGGCTAATCTTTATGAAGGGAATATAGTCTGGGTGGGTAGTGTATGTTGCTTGGAATAGAGTGTGGTGAAAGACGACACATCTTGGTCCTTTCTATACACTACCATAGGAGGTTTGGTTGGTTGTGAGTAAGGGCGTGTGTTCCCATGCTAGTGATGTCATACCCTCTTTTCCCTTGATTGTATCAGTGAGGTTGGGCTGCTGGTATGGTCTTTGGTGTCAATGGTATGGAAATATAGCTAGTTGTGGTATCTAGGCTCCTTGATGAAGCCAATTTAATCTCAACACAGGCTTGTTGTGGGTGTTGGTTAAATGAGATGTGGTTGAATTAAATTGGAAATGTAGTCAAGAGTCTATGGTGTTTTGGTGAATAAAGGTAAAGTTTTAGCTTTGACATGTTGTCTAAGCTAATCTTTGGTGTTTGGGATTTCATCAGAGATGAATCAGGCTTATCAGAGATCAGTTTACCCGACAATTAGAGGAGTTTGATGTAGAGGATCCTATTTGTTTCATATTGTTTCATTCAGTAGTTTGTATGTCTATTATGTTCTTAAGAGGTTCTTTCCTCTTTATATTGATGTAAATCATTATAATTAATAAAATTCACCTTTTCACCAAAAAAATTATCAAACCAAATATAAAGATAAATTTAAAGGTACCAAATTCTAATTTTAAAAGTACAAAGAAAACTAATATCATTGATCCCTATTTATAGGAAACCAATGAACTAATTGCCAAATTCTAAATAGACTAAAATTAGGAAACATACCAAAAACTAAATATCAAATTTACCAAAAAACCCTTAGAGTTTAAGTCACTTTTCTAACAATCTCCATAGTTCCTTGAACTCTTTCAAATGTTCCAAAGCCAAATTCAAAATTCTAATTTCCAAACGCTAGAGATACTAGACAAATTCAAAACAAACAACCAATTCCAAAAGCAATCTCAGCCAAAACCGATCCAAAGCAAATGTCGATGACTTCTAAACGAATAATCAAACGTAAACCAAAAAATTCAAAACGGTCAACCAAACAAAGAAATTGGCTCAAACGATCTTCAACAAAGAAAAATTCCAGCAACCAACTTCAAAATCCCAACGAACGGAGATCTAAATTTTCAAATTCCAAACGATCGAATAAATACGGCCTGATAATAATAAAATCTTCAAACACCAAATCGATCTTCAAATTTTAAATACCAAATTCAAATTCTAATGACCCACTTATTTGATAAGTATTATGGTCCAACTTTAAACTTATTATCTGTATCAAACAAAATCAAGTTAATGAATAACTTGATGAACGAGCTCTAATAATTCAAATGCCCCTGATACGAATAATAATTCTAACGACCCACTTAAACAATAAGAATGATGGTCCAAACTCAGATACCAAATAAATAATCCAAATTCGAATACAAAACAAATACTACGATACAATATGTATCCAAAATTCCAATATAAGGATATTGGTCCAATTGTGAAAAATTCCAACCAAAACATATGATCCCAACTTTCCCTTACCAAGACCCAGTGTTGGGAATTATGAACTTCTAAAACTTAGTATTGCTAGCTTTGGAAGTTAGTACTGGTGCTTTAAGATAGTGCTACTAATGAAGAACTTAGAAAATAGTCTAAGTTGTTAGTACTGCTAGTTATAGTTAGTACTGCCAGTACATTGTTAGTACTGTTAGTATATAGTTAGTACTGTTAGTGTTATTTAGTTAGTACTACTTATGTTGATATGCATGAGATAAATTAGGAGTAGATATGCATTATCAATCAACACGTTTTGTAAGCCATTAGGGTTTCCTTAGTGTATAAAAGGAATCCTACGACATAGTTAGATATATAGAAAAACAAAGAATACTTAGAGTGATTAGGCAAAACATATAGTTGTTTTGTAATTGTGATTCATTTAATATATTGTGAGATTGAGAGAAAAGTTCTTGTGTTACTATTATATTGTGTTTATTGTTCTTCTGGTGTATAAAGATTAGATTTCGCATAATTTATATATATATATATATATAAAGGTTTCTATCATAGTTGGTTTAGATTTATCCAAGGTAACTAAAGCTTTAACAAGCTAATAAAAGATCTGTTCAAAGGGGATCTATAAGTGGTATCAGAGCTTGTGTTCTGAAACCTTGATCAAGAAGAAACAATCAGTAAGAACTCTTTATTCACACAAAGAGATGGATCTAGAATCTACCCAAAACAATGTTGTTGCAAAGTTGCCCCTTCTCAAATAGGGTGACTATAAGATGTGGAAGCTATGAATAGAACAGTACTTCCAAGTTCAAGATTATGCTCTATGGGATGTCATAGAGAATGGAAATTCTTTTTAACCTGTACCTCGAATAACAGCTAATGCAGATGGTACCTCTACTACATCATTACCAGGTCCAGTTACTATTGAAGAGAAGACCTAGAAGAAGAATGATGTAAAACCAAGAAGCATGTTGTTGATGGCTCTTCCCAATGAACATCTATTGACATTCAGTTAATACAACGATGCCAAGACTTTATTTGAAGCCATACAAGCTAGATTTAGTGGTAACGATGCCATAAGGAAGATACAAAAGACACTCCTGAAGCAGATGTATGAAAACTTCAATGCTTCTAGCACAGAGTCTCTTGGCTCTATCTTTAACAGGCTTTAGAAAATTGTAAGCCAGTTGGCCATCTTGGGTGAAAACATCTCTTAAGAAGATCTTAACTTAAAGTTCTTGAGAAGTTTGTCTGCTGAATGGAACACTCATGTTGTCGTCTGGAGGAACAAACCATATCTTGACACAATGAGCTTTGATGATCTTTACAACAATTTTAAGATTGTTGAACAAGAGGTCAAAAGAACTGTATCATCAAGCTCAAATTCAAGCTCACAGAATATGGCATTTGTGTCATCACCAAGCAGTACCAATGAAGTTAATACTGCTAATATTCAAGTTAGTACTGCTAGCACACCTATTACTACTGCTAGTCTCAATGATAACAATGCTAACTTGAGTGATGCTACTGTCTATGCTTTTCTGGCCAACCAACCAAATAGGTCTCAACTTGTGCATGAAGACCTAGAACAAATCCATGAGGATGATTTGGAAGAAATGGATTTAAAGTGGCAATTGGCACTGTTGAGCATGAGAGCAAGAAAGTATTACCAAAGAACTGGTAAGAAGATCACTATTAATAGGAGTGATACTGCTGGGTATGACAAGAGCAAGGTGGAATGTTTCAATTGTCATAAGATGGGACATTTTTCAAGAGAGTGTAGAAGTCAAAGGCACCAAGAAAGTAGACCAAGGAATCAAGACAGCTCAAGAAAAACTGTGAATGTGGAAGAAACTTCTTCCAAAGTAATGGTAGCCATTGATGGAGCTGGTATTGATTGGAGTTTCATGGCAGATGAGGAAGTCCATACCAATATGGCTCTTATGGCTTTCTCAGACTCAGAGGTACTAAATGACAAAACTTGTTCTAACACTTGTCTTAAAAATATGAAACTCTTAAAGCTCAGTATGATAATTTATAAATAGAGTTAAATAAATCTAAGTTTGACTTAGCTAACTATAAAAGAGGCCTTGCCTCTATAGAAGAACAACTTGTCTTCTACAAGAAGAATGAGGTTGTGTTTTGTGACCAAATTGCAGTTTTAAAAAGAGATGCCTCATATAGAGACTTAGAAATAATTGCTCTTAATACACAGGTAGAAAATCTTAAGAAAGAAAAAGAAAGTAATAAGATTAAAATTGACAGTTTTGAAAATGCTTCTAAGAGTTTAGATAAATTGATAGGAAGTCAAATTTCTAATAATAATAGAAAAGGTGTGGGGTTTGAAAGCTATAATGCTGTTGCACCTCCACCTACAGGCTTATTTGCACCCCCAACTATTGATTTATCAAACTCTGGTCTTGAGGAGTTCCAAAAGCCTAAATTTGAAGGATATGGTTTAAATGTCAATAAATGTGTTAGTGAAAATTCCTCAAATGTGACTAAGAAAACTACAAGTGCCCCAATAATTGAAGAATGGTTTTCTGATAGTGATGAGGATGAGTGTGAAGTAAAAGAATCTGAAAAATGTTCAACATAAACCTGAGAAAGCTAATCATCCTAGGCAAGTTAGTCAAAATCCTAGGAACAACGGAACAAATGGGTATGAAAAGAAAACTCAGAAATTAGGAGTTGGATTTCAAGTTACAAAGAAAGCTTGTTTTGTATGTGGGAGTTTTAACCATCTAATTAAAGACTGTGATTTTCATGATAAAAAGATGGTACAAAAACCTGTATTGAATAATAAACAAAAGGGAACTGGTCCAAGGGAAGTTAGATCAGTTTGGAAAAATGCTCTCAGGACCAATCATCAAAATTTCTCTAATTCTAGAAGAAATTTTGCACCAACAGCAGTTTTAACCAAGTCTGGCTTAGTACCAACTAATATTGCTAGGCAAAGCTCTTTAAGAGTAGCAGTACCAGTTAGTACTGCTAGGCCTATTAATACTGCTGCACCAAAAACCTTTGTGAATGTTGCAAAACCAAGACCAAATGCTTTTCAGAAGTCACATTCACCATCTAGGAGACTTGTCTACCAACAAACAACACTTAAAAACATATATTTGTCTAACAAAGTTAATACTACTAAGGTAAATTTTGTTAATACTACTGAAGGAAAAAAGGTTATAAGTGCTGTTGGGAAACAAGGGAGTAATTCTGTTAAGTCCTCAACATGCTGGGTTTGGAGACCAACAGGAAAGGTTATTGATCATGTCTCCAAAAACAGTGGATCATACATTTGTAAGAAGTTTGACTATGTTGATCCAACAGGCAGACTCAAGTCAGTAATGGCTTGGGTCCCTAAGAGAAACAAATTCTCTTTTGTTTGATATGCAGGGTGATCCACAAGCTGCTTTAAAAGATACAAGTATACTTGACAGTGGATGCTCCAGGCATATGACTGGCAACAAGTCATATCTTACAGATTACAAAGATTATGATGGAGGTTTTGTTGCATTTGCAGGCAGTTCCAAAGGAGGTAAAATAACTGGTAAAGGTAAAATTAGAACTGGAAAGTTAGACTTTGAAGATGTGTACTTTGTGAAGGAACTTAAGTTTAACCTCTTTAGTGTCTCACAGATGTGTGACAGGAAAAATAGTGTTCTTTTCACTGATCTGAATGTCTTATTCTTTCTCCTGAATTTAAGCTACCTGATAAAAGTCAAGTAATGCTTAAGATTCTTAGAAAGGATAATATGTACAGTTTTGACCTAAAGAATATTATTCCATCTAGAGGTTTAACTTATTTATTTGCAAAAGCCACAAATGATGAGTCTAAGATGTGGCATAGGAGGCTTGGTCATGTAAATTTTAAAACTATAAATAAACATGTGAAAGGTAATCTTGTTAGAGGTTTTGCCCTCAAAGATTTTTGAAAATGACTATACCTGTGTTGCTTGTCAGAAAGGAAAGCAACACAAAGCCACTTGTAATTCCAAGCTTTTGAATTCTGTCTGCCAACCTTTACAAATTTTGCATATGGACTTATTTGGACCCACTTTTGTAAAGAGTATTATGGGTAAAATGTATTGCCTAGTAGTCACTGACGAGACTTGTGGAATCCTTAAAGATTTCATAACAGGAATAGAAAACCAATTGGATCACAAAGTTAAAATCATCAAGTGTGACAATGGGACTGAGTTTAAAAACTATGAAATGAATCAGTTATGTAGGATAAAAGGGATTAAGAGGGAATTCAGTAATGCTAGGACTCCACAACAAAATGGAGTGGCTGAAAGAAAGAATAGAACACTCATAGAGGCAGCTAGAACTATGTTGGCAGATTCACTTTTACCTATAACTTTTTGGGCTGAAGCAGTTAATACTGCTTGTTATGTACAGAACAGGGTATTAGTGACTAAACCTCATAATAAAACACCTTATGAACTCTTAATTGGTAGAACACCTATTATAGGTTTTATGGGACCTTTTGGCTTTCTAATTACTATTCTAAACACCCTTGATCACCTAGGCAAATTTGATGGAAAGGCAGATGAGGGATTTCTAGTTGGATACTCTATAAATAACCAGGCCTTTAGAGTATATAATAGTAGAAATAGAAAGGTAGAGGAAAACCTGCATGTAAACTTTCTTGAAAACAAACCAAATGTTGTAGGAATTGGGCCAAAATGGCTGTTTGATATTGATTCTCTCACAAATTCTATGAATTATCAACCAGTCAATACAGGAAATAGAACTAATGATTATGCAGGTACAGAGACTAATTCTAATGCAGGACAAGATGGAAAAGAAAAAGTGCCTGATCAAGAATACATCTTATTACCACTGTTGCATAATAGTTCCTATGTTCCTTCAAGTTCTAAGGAAGCTAAATCTTATGATGACGCTAGCAAGAAGGCAATTGAATAACCAGCATGTGTTGAAGGAGACAAGGCTGATGATCTAGGAAGTTTTGAACAACAAGTGAAGTTTGGAGATGATGCTAAAAACATTAACAGTACTAACAGTTTTAATACTGTTAGCCTAACTGTTAATACTGCTGGTGTTAAAAGTGGAAATCTCCAAAGCATTTTTGATGAATTGGCCATTTCAAAACCAATTTTAGTTAATACTCCTAGTTCCTCTCTTGGTGATCTAAATGCTCTTGAAAACACTGGAATCTTTGATGATGCTTATGATGATAGAGATGAGGGTGCAGAGGCTAATTACAATAATTTGGAGACAAAAATGTTAGTCAGTCCTATTCCCTCTACAAGAGCAAACAAGGATCATCCTAAAGAGCAAATCATTAGAGCAGTGCACTCTGCAATACAAACAAGAAAAATGATCAAGCAGAGTGAAGCTGGACTAATCACATTCATAAACAAGCAAAGAAGAACAAATCACAAAGATTTACAAAATTGTTTATTTGCTTGTTTTCTTTCTCAAATGGAACCAAAGAAGGTAACTCAGGCTTTGGATGATGAAAGCTGGGTAGAAGCTATGCAAGAAGAACTTCTCCAGTTCAAGATACTGAATGTTTGGACACTAGTGAATTTACCTTATAGTAAGAAGGTCATTGGTACAAAGTAGGTCTTCAGAAATAAGAAAGATCAAAGAGGAATTATGGTTAGGAATAAAGCTAGGCTGGTAGCATAGGGCCATAGACAAGAGGAAGGCATAGATTATGATGAAGTGTTTGTACCTGTTGCAAGGATTGAAGCCATCAGGCTATTTTTGGCCTATGCCTCATTTATGGGTTTCCCTGTGTACCAAATAGATGTAAAGAGTGCCTTTTTATATGGTGCTATAGAAGAGGAGGTGTATGTTAGCCAACCTCCAGGTTTTGTGGATCCAGAGTTTCCAGACAAGGTATACAAGGTAAAGAAGGCATTGTATGGTCTTCATCAAGCTCCTAGAGCTTGGTATGAGACCTTGTCTACATACTTAATGGAAAATGGATTCAGAAGAGGGACAATAGATAAGAATTTGTTCATAAAGAAGATCAAGAATAACATTCTACTTGTCCAAGTGTATGTAGATGACATCATTTTTAGATCTACAAACAAGTCTTTAAGTACTAAGTTTGAGCAGCTTATGCATAAAAGATTTCAAATGAGCTCCATGAGGGAACTCACTTGCTTTCTAGGGCTGCAAGTTAAGCAAAGAAAAGATGGAATATTTCTTAGTCAGGACAAATATGTTGGTGACATCTTACAAAAGTTTGGTTTTTCTAATGTCAAGTCAACTAGTACACCAATGGAGACACACAAGCCTTTGTCAAAAGATGCTGATGGAACAGATGCTGATGTTTACTTATACAAATCTATGATTGGATACCTCATGTATTTAACATCTTCCAGGCCAGACATTATGTTTGCTGTGTGTGCATTCTCAAGATTTCAAGATTAACCAAAAGCTTCTCATTTGCATGCTGTTAAGAGAACTTTTAGATATCTTAAGGGTCAACCCACTTTGGGCCTTTGTTATCCTAAGGATTCACCTCTGGATTTGATAGCTTATTTTGATAGTGACTATGCAGGTGCTAGTCTTGATAGAAAATCAACAACAAGGGGATGTCAGTTCTTAGGTTACAGACTCATCTCTTGGCAATGCAAGAAACAAACCTTTGTGGCTAATTCAACAACTGAAGCAGAAAACATTGCTACCTCAAATTGCTGTGGACAGGTTCTTTGGCTGCAAAATCAATTACTAGATTATGGTTACAACTTCATGCAAACAAAGATTCATGTAGAAAATGAAAGTGCAATATGTGTGGTGAAGAATCATGTCTATCATTCTAAGACCAAGCATGTAGAGATTAGGCATCATTTCATTAGGGACTCCTATGAAAAGAAGTTGATTGAAATGGTCAAGATACATACATACTACAATGTTGTAGATCTTCTTACTAAAGCCTTTGATGTGGCTAGGTTTCAGTTCTTGATTGCAAGCATTGGTATGCTTAATCCCTAGAGCATTGGTTGAGGGGAGGATGATTGGTTTGAATTGCATTTGACTTGGGTACTGCTGGTCTAGTAACGGTAAACTTAATAATGTTAGCTGTTAGTTAATACTGGTAAGTATAATTAGTACTACTAATTATACTTAATACTAGTATGTTAGTACTGTTATTGTATTTTCTTGGTTTTATGCTAACATTTGTTGGTTAGCATTCAGTAATAGTGGGATTTAGAGGGAGGAGATTGCTATATAGCTTGAATTTACCTTTCAGTTTTGGTTATATACACCAACAATGGTTATCAATTCTCCATGTCTAACTAAACAGAAAAGAATTGGACTATTCAGGTGGCGCAAACAACAACTGGTAAGAATACTTCAAATCCGGTGATGGCTGATAGTTTGCCAAAAACTAATGGTAATCAATTCACCAAGTCTAAATGACAAAGAATTGGCTATTCCAGGGCAAACGGCAACTGGTAAAGAATCATCAAATCCATTAATGGTTGGTAGTTTGCCCAAAACTATACTTCCAACTAAGTTAGTGGGATGACTTGTAGTTAAATTTGGGAAGTAATGGGTCAAATTTAGTATTTTGTTTTTGTTCACACGTTTTAACTTTTATTCATGGGTTTTGCATAAATATGGATCCTCATGAATTCTCACATGTCTATCTAGTTGATTCTAGTGTGATTGTGATGAATAGAGGCATGTTGTTGCATGATTATTGGAGAAAACGTTAATACTGCTGGACACATTCTTAATACTGATGGGCAAAAATATTAGTACTGCTAGACAAAAGTTAATACTCCTAGGCTAATATTAGTACTGCTGGGTTACCATTTCCACTGTTTGGTCGATAACATATTTTCAACTCTTTGACTATTATCGTTGAGATTTTTTCACAACTGCTTGAGTATATAAGGTTCTTAATTTGGTTATTTGTATTCTTTACCTTATTTTCACAATTTCTTTAAGATAAAGATACAATTTCTTTGTTTATCCGCGTTCAAAATCTTATACACTCTCTATAAATCTATTTGCTTTTACCAGAACTAATTCGTTCTAATCGACATTTAACAGCACTCACATTAGTATTTTACTAATAACCTCTATACCTCATGGCTTCATATGGAATTCTGCGACAACGCAAACATGGGTGGTTTTGTCTTCAAAAGTAACTGGTAAGTGAGGAATTCCATTTGATAGTAGATTTTTTTGCTGGTAGTCATTATTTTAAGTATGCTTTAACGCTAATCCTACTATCTATTGTTTCTTGATTAAAAAGTTTTGGCAGACTGTTACTTTCGAAAACAATCATATGCAGGAGAAAAACAATAAATATTAAGTTGTGGGCAAACATTTGCTATTACTGAAGCATCTGTTAGGAGACATCTCTAATTAGAAGATGTAGATGGTATTAGTTCTTTGCCCAATAATGAAATTTTTGATCAATTCACTCTAATGGGGTATGTTTCAAATGATGACAAACTCACTTTTCAAAAAGGTAAATTTTCACCCCAATGGAGATTTTTGATCCATACCATCTTACATTGTTTAAGTCCTAAGAAAACCTCATGGGAACAATTTTCAAGTAATATTGCAACTGCAATTATTTGTTTAGCTACTAATAGGACTTTTAACTTTTCAAAACTGATTTTTGATGGTATGGTGAAAAATGTGGATAGTAAAACAAATTTTTTGATGTATCAACGATTTATACAAATACTTTTGAATAAAAAGAAAAGACTTCTTCATACACATAACAGAATATATGTTGCTCCTTCTTTAACTCAAAAACTTTTTAGCAACATGAAAAGAGGTTTTACAAGGTTACATATACCTCTATTTAATACTATGATAGTTCATGACAAACTGGTCAGGGTGAAGGACCAACACTCCAATGTTGAGTCCCCAAACACACCCTCTGCTTCTCTCATCTACCTCAAAACCCACTACATCTCAACAACATCCATACAAGAACAACCTTCCCAAGCACCTATCATTGAACCTATCCCTAAACCTACTACTTCATCTCCACATTTACATGACACAATAATTCCACAGACACCACCTCACATGCCTCATGATTCACCTCTCCCAGGAGGTCACATACCTGGAAGTGTTGAGGGCAGCATGTCACTTAATGAATTGACGGATTTGTGTACCAAACTATTTGACAAAGTCACCAACCTAAAGAAAGATCTTAAACAGACTAAGCAACTTTATGGAAAGGCTATAACCAAGTTGGTGAAGAAGGTCAAATTATTAGAGGACAAGCTCAAGTCAACTACAGAAAGGAGGAAGACAAGGATGGTGCTTTCTGATGATGAAGAGGAGTTGAATATAGAGGATACTTTCAAACAGGGGAGGATGAAAGAAATAGTAATTGAAGATGTTAAGTTTACTGAGTTTACTCCTACAAAAGCTACACAAGGAGAAGAGCAAAGTCAAGACAGTTCTGATGCTCATTTAGGGGATCTCAGTGCAGCCAAGATTCTTGTAGATGCATCCAGAGAAAGGGTAAAGACTTACACAAGAAGAAAAAGAAGTACTGACAGTTCAAGAGTTAGTACTGCTGTAGAAATTTTTAGTACTGCTGAGGATGTTCATGCCAAAGAAAAATTTAGTACTGATGAACATATAGCTCAGAAGTTACATGATGAAGAAAAGGCAAGAGCAGGGGGGGGGGGGGGATCAGCAAGAGAAGAACAAGAAGGATTGATTTTGAAAAAGCCCTAGAATTACAAAGACAGTTGGATGAAAGGGAAGATACTGATGATATTGACTAGAATGCTATTGCTAAACAAGTTCAAGAAAGAGAGTCAGATATAGTCAAAAGATATCAAACACTCAAGAAGAAACCAATATTGTAGCCGTAAGCAAGGAAGAATATGATGTACTTACTTAAGCATGGCTGGATACAAGATGCATTTCTTTAAAGGAATGAGTTATGATGAGATCAGACCTATATTTGAAGTGGAGTATAATAAGCTACAAACTTTGTTCAAGAAGGATACTGAAGTAGAAAAAACAAAAACAAAGAGAGTTGCAGAAGAGACACTACTTCAAGAGAGTTTCAAGAAGCTAAGGGAAGATGAAGCTTCAAGGTCAGAACCTAAGGAAGAACAACAAACTAAAGAATCACAAGAGCTATCTGAAGATGAATTGCAGAAACTCTTAGTGATAGTTCCAATAGAAGAAATTTATGTTGAAGCTCTACAAGTTAGGTATCCTATTATCAACTGGGAAGTCCGCACTGGAGATTCAAGACTTTATTGGAAGATAATCAGGGTTGGAGATCACATTGAGGCTTATCAGACCTTTGTAGACATGTTGAAGAAGTTGGATAGAAAAGATTTAGAGAATCTTTGGACATTTGTTAAGGAAAGGTTCAATACAACAATGTCTACAAGTGATAAGGAAAAAAGAGTTATAGGTGGAGCTCAAAAGACTATTTGAACCAGATGAGAAAGATATGTTGTGGAAGTTGCAGAGATATATGCATGATCCATTAATATGGAAGCTCTATGATACATGTGGTGTTCATCATGTATCTTCATCAAGGGGTCATGACATATTCATGTTAGTTGAGAAAGATTACCCACTAACAAAAGGGCTTATAGGGATTATGTTGGTAAACAAGCTTCAGGTAGAAGAAGATAGTGAAATGGCAAGGAATCTAATCATGAAGATCTTCATACAAGCCAACAGTCCAAGAAGTACAAGTGTTTGAAAGCATCCTCTCTACAATGACTAAGAAGATATAATTCAAGAAACTTGATGATTTGAGGGTAAATCACAAGTTTAGGGGAGGATTGTTAGGAATTATGAACTTCTACAACTTAGTACTGCTAGCTTTGGAAGTTAGTACTGGTGGTTCAAGATAGTGCTGCTGATGAAGAACTTAGAAAATAGTCTAAGTTGTTAGTAATGCTAGTGTTAGTTGTTAGTACTGCTAGTTATAGTTAGTACTGCAAGTACATTGTTAGTATGTCAGTGTATAGTTAGTACTGTTAGTGTTATTTAGTTAGTACTGCTTATGTGATATGCATGAGATAAATTAGGAGTAGATATTTATTATCACTTAGCACGTTTTGTAAGCCATCAGGGTTTCCTTAGTGTATAAAAGGAATCCTACGGCATAGTTAGATATATAGAAAAACAGAGAATAATTAGAGTGATTAGGCAAAACATATAGTTGTTTTGTAATTGTTATTCATTTAATATATTGAAAGATTGAGAGAAAAGTTCTTGTGTTACTATTATATTCTGTTTATTGTTCTTCTGGTGTATAAAGATTAGATTCCGCATAATCTTTATATATATATATAAAAAGGTTTCTATCATAGTTGGTTTGGATTTATCCAAGGTAACAAAAGCTTTAACAAGCTAATAAAAGATATGTTCAAAGGGGATCTACACCCAGAAACTTGCTGCAATCAAAACAATGTAACAAACTAATACGACCTAAAAACAAATCGTCAAACCAAAGGCTGATGACTTTTCAAAATTCAGTCGATCCACATCTAAACGAATAACAAATTTTTTTCTTTTTCTTTTTCATGATTAGACAAACCTAGCTCTTGATACCAGTTGATGGTAGTTCAAAAACGAAACAAACAAATAAATTGACAAATGAAGCGGAAGCTTTATTTAAATTACTAAACCAAATACAAAGACAAAATCAAATGTACCAAATTCTTATTCTAAAGGTACAAAAAAAACTAATGTCATTTATTCCTATTTATAAGAAATCAATTACCTAATTGCCAAATTCTAAACCGACTAAAATTAAGAAACATACCAAAAACTAAATATCAAATTTACCAAAAAACCCCTTAGAATTTAAGTTACGTTTCTGACAGAATCCATAACTAAACAGTATACTCGCGATCTTGTCATGCTTTCTATTTTGTTATCTCTCGATCTTATTGTTCAAATTTCTATATCTAGTAACAATGATTTTTGATTTCTTGGCCGATTAATTTATGAGCTTGAGTCCAACATCACACAAGCACAATTTATGTAAAGCTTACAATATTTTGGGAGAGTCGGCGTGGTCACATTTGAGTTATTATTAATTAGAAATAGAACTCGGGTAATCAAAAGACTTTTACCGGTATATTACACATGAGTGGCCTACAACTCTATTTGTTAATGTTAACTATATTGATGGGTCTTATATATTATGGATCTTAAGTTCCTACAATCATGTTAATTAGGTTGTGCACACAATCCTTTCCATACTTCAACCTAAGAGCATCAATTATAGTGAAGTTTTTCCATAGGTTTATAACATGCCAACTCACAAACTTATAATTTTTTTATAATATAAACCTCATATCACTATGTATAAACCTTTTACAACAATATGAAATGTTCAACCATAACATGTGCATTAAATTATGAATAGGTCTAGGATCTTGGACCTCTTCATGCCACATAGATATAAACTATAAGCTCACTATGATTGAAACAAAAGATAAACCTTTTCATGAGTTTTAAACCTTTTCATAAACCTCTCATAGTGGATGCCCTAATAAGCCTCATCAACCTAAATAACTACATTATTGTAATAACCGCAGGCTTAAAATCATTCAACTTTTACATGATTTTCTTTTTCATGTATACGACATTCTCCAGTAATAAGAAATAATGATATGAGTCATTTTGTTATTTACAAATGATATTATATTTGTTTATTGGTTCATATCAGGAGATATGTAGTAACAAAGTTTATAAGTGTTTTAATTTGGTCACAAACTTTATATCAACCACAAAAATTATCCAGATTTCAAATTTGGTCTATTATTATGAAATGACTATGTTTAAAGTGTTCATATATGCATCATCATGTTATCATGTTGTACCTTACCAACCTTGAATTTAACTACTATCAACTAACTTCAAGTCACTACTACACAACTGGTTTTTACGGACCGCCATTTTTGTCGAAAATCCGTCGGTAAACGTAGTTTTCGACGGATTTGTGACGGGAAAAGTGTGTCGCTGAATCCTGGTCGATGATTGATATCCCTCGGAATTCTGTCACAAACAACGACATAAAACATCTGTCGGAAACTCCGTCGGTAAAATTTCTCTTGGAAATCTGTCGGTATGGTTTCTATCGGAAAGCCGTTGGTAAAAGTTTCCTCAAAAATCAGTCGGAAAATTTATACATTAAAGGGTCACAATTTTGTCACTATTAGTTGCCAGGATATCATCAAAAAGAGGCCAATAACTAGGACATAATAAAGCTAAAATTTATGTAATTATAATAAAACTCAAATAACTGGACATAAAAGCCAAATAACCAGATATAATAAAACTCAAATTGATAATTCATAATGAAACATTTAGTTTCATGGCGGGCTTAGAACAAGAGATCCAAATAACATAAACTCTAAAGAAAGCCCAGTATGAAAAGCCAAAAATAATGAAATAGAACAGCCAGACTCGGTCCATAATCCTAAATTAAATCCGGGTAAAAGCCTGTCCAATTTTTATTGACTATTCCATCCAATAGTTGTTGCGTGTTATCCACCTACATTGCATCAAGTCACATCAAAAAGCTTAAAACTTGAAGAATGACATTTATAAACAAAATTGCTTGCTGGAAATTGCTTAAATAAGTAGATAAGTTGGAGTATTTGTTGTATCCAAACACTCAAACTGCTTATCTGCTAAAAAATATATAAGACATGAAAGTGTTTGCCCATTAAAACATGTTGACACTTCAACCCGCCTGGACTAAAAGTCTACCCATTTTGACATGTTGCTAACTGTTAGGCAAATCACATCATAAAAGAACAAAATTGTCACATTAACACAAAGAGTTACGTAGTTCACTTTATTTTAAGATTGCATCCATTGAATTCTAACAACAAATAACCCAAGAAATACCTGAAATAATAACATATCTTTGTTAAGTTACTGTTACAACCAGATTTCAAACAAGTAGTAGAGTTCATGACTCAACAACGGGCGTCAACGTGTGCAACATTTTTGTACAAAAAACACAGAAGCTCAGTAACTCCTATTAAGGCCCTAGAATGATTGTGTATTTCTTTTTTCTGATTAAACTATGCACTACATAAAACTAAGCCGAACGTCTAATATTATACCATAGTCTATAAATATACAACTAAATCACATCTCTCGCACACCCTAGAGGACATACAATTCAATATGTTTTCAGCAAAAAAATACATGAAACTAGTGAGACAATTCGTCAAACACTTGGTCTAAACCGTACACATACAGTTAAATACGTTTTCAACGAAAAAAATACACGAAACTAGTGAGACATTTCGTCGAACACTTGGTCTACACTTCCTCAAATCTCGATCGCATAAGCACGAATTAACATCTCGATTAATTTCGTCGTTACTTCGGGCCTGTTTGGCAGGAGTATTTTTAAAGCTTTTTGTAGTGCTGTAAGCTTTTTGTTACAAAAATAATATCTTCTAGAATAAATAGCTCTGTTTGGATGCATTAACTTTAAGCTTTTATTTTAAACAAGTAGCTTCTAAATGAAAAGGTGATTGATGAAGCTTTTAACAATGTTAGGAGCTGTTAAGTCTGTAAATTACTAATATACCCTCTAACTATAATATAATCTATTCAAATATGTCCTTTTAAGTCATTTTACATCTTATAATGCTAATTTACCAAACACTTTTATTCATGTTAACAATTTTGCAGTTTACAGCTTATAGTTTACAGCTTACAGCTTACAGAGCAGCTAGTTTTTGCCAAACATAGACTTCATAAACTACACTTCTAAACTACTTCATAAAATTTCATCTCGATTAAAATCAGTTACAATCATTATCACATATGTATCACATAAGCATGAATTAACAACTCAACAATCAACTATCAAGCACTCAATTAAACATCATAAACAAGTTAAAATCACATCATAAATAAGTTAAAATCAGGCTAAAATAACTTTCGTAATTTTCGATAAACTGCAGCGTAATTAGGTGACCTGAGATCCAAATATTTGTGTTCGATTCATACCTGCATTGTATTAGACTAAATTTAGGGATCGTACATGAGATGAGAGAAGATAATCAGGGAGGGAGTGAAGATTTGGGGATTTTTTTTTATTTGTTTTCAAATATAGTGAAAAGCGTTTTTATATGGGATAAACTTTTGGTCGGGTAGAAACATGTTAGTGTAGTGTATTTTTTAGGCTAAAATGATTGGTAGAATTTGGAAAGACAAAGTGCATAATACAAATGTATAAATGATTAGTCATGTATTTAAGCATGTGTTTAAGTCTAAATAACACTGCTCGAATAGAATAATATGGTGATTTATTCTTAAAACCGTGACCACGACATAAATAACAACTATTAAACGAAAAAAGTAAAAGTTTGACACATTTTTTTTATCTTAAGATGTAAACAAAAATGACTGACTTTGGGACAAATACACAATGTTTTAAGATTTTTTGACCAAAAATACATTAGAGAAGCTAAAAGTTATCGACTTTAAATGTATGAGGAATTATGTTTCAAACTAGGTCATCTTATATTATTTTGAAGTATCGTGTTAGATAAGACATATTATACTAATAGATAAGTTAAATGTAATGTACTAATACATATACTGTAACACCCCCAAATTGGGTCACAGCAGAATGATGTGTATCCGGGAGCGTTACGATACAGATCAATAGCACAAGATATGAGAACGACCTCAAGAAGAGTCATTTAAAATACGATACATTGGATTTATTGAAATCGTTTGATACAAAGCACGAAGGCTTAAATAGTTCAACATTTAAAATAAAGATTCTAGATCATAACAATCGTCCCGAAATATAATAACTCCAAATCTTTATGCATGACACCCAAAAGACTATCCCAATGTATCTTGTGCACCTCGTCCATCATTGACCTGAGAAAAACATGCTTAAAACGTCAACATAAAGTTGGTGAATTCATAGGTTTATGTAAATGAAATGTTGGACCGTAAGATTTTAAAGTGTATGATAATGCAACATATGCAAACATCACAAATGTAATTACGTATCCCTAAGCTCATGACACCAAAGCTCGACATGTATGAATGCAATATAAATATTGCCACATTGCCCGTGATGATGTTGTAACCCACAACATCCGAATCCGATATGATATACATCCGTTGGTTCACTCCGTGACACCAGTGAGAGCTACTCACCCAGATGGGGATGGAAACCCCAATATATCTATTTATAACATTCGCGCTCACACAAAGTAATTGACAGTTCATGATAATGGGCTCAAAAGGTTATCGCTACTTAGGCAAACACTTAATCATGGTAAAATGTACACTTACGTCCAATTTGTAAAAACAAGCATGTTTCTCATCCTAAAAGTTGTAAATCATTGATATAGTAAAACATGGGGCTATGAACTCACATTGAATATTGATAATGTATAAGCAAAGCAGTGTCACGAAAAATGATGCAAAAGACTTTATCTGCAACCTATGAATAAATAATACATATTTACTAAACAGAAAATAATAAATTAAATACTTGCAATCTTGTCCCTAGTGTGTGCTTGATCTTTATTTAAAATAGTGATATTTGAAAACAATTCCTTGTTTTAAAATGGTCAACTTTATCGGGTCAACGCAGTCAAAATATAAATATATAATCTACGACATTAACATTTTGTGAAACTAGGCTGCTTATACTTAAATTCATTAGTTGAGGTCAGCCCATGGTTTGGTCTCTAAGCATGCTAATTAATTAGTCGAAATGTTAACGTTTTACTTGTGAGTGAACTTATATCTTACTAAGTTTTAACATGAGTCGTTCTAGAGTTTTATGACTAGTTTACAGGTTTGTTAGTTAACACTAATGAAAAGTAAAAGTATATTTGAAAACTCAGCTGTGAAACCTACAACTTTCGCTAAGTAAGGTTCGTCTAACAACATCGTTTAGGTTGTTGAAAATGAGGTCAAAAACATATAGCTCACGAGGCAGCTTTTATACTTAGAAATAAATAGCTATTTCAGGTGTTATTGTATGTGTGGTCAGGATTTTTGAGCTTCGTTGCGGCTTCGTTACTCCACTCTAGGACGAAGTAAAAGGGTCTTTGGAAACTAGGCCAGGAGCACTTTGATTTATCTTTTATAGGTTCTAGGGGCAGAGGTTGTTACGAGGGTCGAAATCAAGGCTAAAGTAAAGGGTGTCGAGCAGTATTAACTGCGTGCCAGCAGTATTAACTGCGTGGCAGGCAGTACTAACTTTGGGCATTCGTGGGGAGTTCGTTTCTCAACCATTTCTCCTGGTCCGAGTTGCTAAATACAACATGGTATGTTGTTTATAAAATGCCCCCACTTGCTCCCTCTATGTACTAGCCTAAATGGGTTAAAACAAGGCTCAAAGTCAGTCCAGTGGGTTTGCGTTTCAAAAGGGTAGTTAACAGACTCACACCCCGAACTTTGAAACCTTGTAACTATTCATTTACATGACGAATCTTGATGGTTCCAAGGGCAAAACGATCACGACATGTCCTATTTTCGAAATACATAAAGTGTAGATTTTTGTGATCATCCTTAGATGCCAAAAAACATGCATAAGTTTATAGGGGTGGCTGCGTCTTCTAAAGTAAATAGAAACTGAAACAGATGTGATGTCTTTCTATCTATTTGTGCGTCTAACTACACAAGGAATTGAGTTTCCTATACCTAGTACTCTCGCACAATCATGCACATGGTTCCTTAGTCTCAACGCAAATCGTGTAGGGTTTTTCATGTAAACCGTTTTTATATCAGATAACCAAAGAGAAATATATTCTTTTTATCAAGCACACAACTATGGAATTATAATTTGCATTTAAAAGATAAATAACCAAGAATGACCGCTTACAGAAACGTAGGGATGGATGCGTATGGAACTTTGACCCAACGAAGATGAATACTCGAACACTCCTCGATTCCTCACGTACACAAGACCAGACAGAAAGTTCAAGAGGGGCGAATAGGGTTTAGGGTTTTTGATGTATAATGAAGGTGTAAAGATTTATTGGTGTGTGTGTGTATTCCGAACTCAATGAGCAAGAGAAAGAAACGTATGAAATTTGTGAGCTTGAGAAACATTAGCCCAAGATGTCCTTATATACCCAAAAGAATGGCATGCATAGTGTTGTTTCATGAGGTCACGTTCGTGTTCTAAGCCATTCCTGGCAAAGAATATCTTGGACTTAACATAGTCAATGAACATGGAATAAAAGTTGTTTACTGTTTGTGTTGTGTGGGAAGCAACATTTGGAGAAGTGACAGCCATAGGATTCACGTAGGGTTGAGGTGTTTATAAAAATAGGATAATGGCTTTATTCAATGGGTATTAGAGTTGTGCTAAGATGGGATTTTTGTACACCTTTTTCTAGTTGGAAGATACATTGGTGATTTGTGAAGTTGGGTACACATGTACACTAGTCCTTGCCATGTATAAATGTCTTGGTTTAATTTGCTAGCTAAGTCGTTAGAGAAATTTATAACTTGTTTCTCTAGTTTTAAACGTAGCACTGGTCACGTTATTAGAATGTCTTGGTTTAAATTTTGGAATGTATAAATGTCTGTAAGTATAGAATCGGATATGGGGATTTATATGTAAAAGAATTGCTATAAATTTTTATATTAAAGGCAAACGCTTTAAAAGCCTAAAAATATAAATACATAATGGATGGAACACTTGTCGTAACATAATCCTAAAATACGGGGTGTTATAGTCTCCCCCGGTTAGATGAGCCTTGTCCTCAATGCTTAAGACATTGTAGTGGACGAAGATGCCCGATTTGTAAAGAGATGTGGGTATTTCTTTTTGAAGGAATCTTCCATTTCCCAAGTGAACTCAGGACCTCTCCTAGAGTTCCGGCCAACCTTAACAAGTGGTATTCAGCTTCGCTTTAATCGTTTGATTTCCCGTTCCAAAATTTCAACGGGCTCTTCCATAAATTGGAGTTTATCATCAATATGTAGTCCTTCTAATGGAACAGCTAACGGTTCGTCAGAATAACATTTCTTCAAGTTGGATACGTGAAATGTATTGTAAACCCTGCTCAATTCTTGAGGGAGTTCAAGCTTGTAAGCAACGGATCTGATCCTTTCCAACACCTTGAAAGGTCCAACATATCGAGGGTTTAACTTCCCCCGTTTGCCAAAATGTATGACCCCTTTCCAAGGTGAAACCTTGAGCATAACTCTATCCCCAACTTGAAACTCCATTGGCTTACATTTTAAGTCGGCGTAACTCTTTTATCGGTCATGAGCGGCTTGCATCCTTTGCTTGATCTGGATAATCTTCTCGGTCGTTTCTTGAATTAAATCTGGACCGGTAAGTTGAGCTTATCCGACTTTGGCCCAACAAACAGGTGAACAACACTTCCGACCGTAAAGTGCCTCGAATGTTGATGCCTTGATGCTAGCGTGATAACTGTTGTTGTATGAAAATTCGACTAATGGCAAATGATTAATCCAACCTTTTCCAAAGTCGATCACGCATGCACGTAGCATATCCTCAAGAGTTTGGATGGTTCTCTCGTTTTGTCCATCAGTTTCTGGATGGTAGGCAGTACTCATATCCAAACTAGTACCCAAAGCCTTCTGAAGTGATCTCCAAAAACGTGATGCAAACCTAGGGTCACAGTCACAGATGATTGAGACAGGTATCCTATGTCTCGCAACTACCTCCTTTATGTACAATCTTGCCAACTTCTCCATAGAGTCAGTTTCTCTCATTGGTGTAAATATTGCAGATTTAGTGAGTCGGTCTACAATGAGACCCTGAGAATGAGAAAGAGGCATCACCAACGTTTCCTCATCGTGAAACATCTTGAGAAGGAGCTTCAACTTCTACTTCAACATCACCAGTCTTGAGTTTCTTTGAAGAGGCATTAGTCATTGGACTACCATCTCTTTTCAGACCCCTTGTGAATGCAACAGCTCTTTGAATCTTATCAAACTCTTCTTGAAGCTGTTCAGGAGAGAGTTTTCGAACTTGAGCCATAGTCCAACCAGTAGTGTATACAGCAGGGCCTTGATTCTTCACATAAGTTCTCATATATTGCTGAGCTGAGCTGGTGTCATAGGCCTATCCCTCCGTTCTCTAAGCCGTTGCTCACAAGTTTTCTTTTCTTCGAAGAATTGACCAAGAGCAACATCTTGGCTTGCAACAAATCATCATCAGTAAAAAGCTACCCCCGAAAATTATGGAAGATACGTCTGGATTTTCTTGAAGCGAGCCAAAATTATGTCCCAAGCAGCATCAGAGTAGTTTGCAGCAGATGCAAGAACCTCTGCAGGTCTCTTCCTTTGGTCTACATCATCTCAAAGTCTTGAGCCATCCTGCCTAGACTAAATGAAGCATCTGCATAAGAGATTCAGCTCTTTGCTTTTCCAAATCTGCTAGTTCTTGAGCTTGTAATCTCTGAGCAGCCTCCTAACCTAGTCTTTCTTCTTCAATTGCGCCTAAACGTTTATTTTCTTGAGTTGGAGTAGGTTCTTCAACAGCAACACCTTTTCCCTTTCTGGCATCTCTGACAGGTGATGAAGGAGTAGCAGTTGTAGTACCACTCCTAGCAGGAATTGTTTCAGCAGCAGGAATAACGACTGGTAGGAACAGTTGTGCTACCAGGAGAAACGGTTGAAGGACCAGTAGGATCAACACCAGACGGAACATCAGTAGGAACAGCAGTAGTAGGAACATCACTAGTAGGATCATAGGAACAAGCAGCAGGATTACTAGAAGCACCACCAGGAGATTTAGTAGAATCAACAGTCACAGCTGCATTAGCCAATGCAATTAGAGCATCTAAATCCACAGCTTGCTCTCCTCCTTCTTCTTGGTCAGAATCACTCAACACCACCTTCCTTTTCTTGGTCTTGAGTTTTACCTCCAATGCTTTGACTTTCTTGACCAATTTTGGCACCACATCCTTAAATAGCTTCTTATGTGCCTTGAGCTCAGTTTCTAAAGAATTTACCTTTTGCACAAGAGTAGAAACTACAGAGGACAAAGCAGATAGTGTAATATGGTCCTCTGCACCTCCTGAAGTATGACCTGTAGGGGAAGCTTGAGTGAACCTTGGTGGAGATACATGAAAAGAGCCTTCTAAAGAGTCATCTTCAGTCTCATGAACTCATGAGGAGGAAGCTATATGTGGGTCAGTCCTTTGACCATGCTCAAAGCAGGAAGAAACAAGGGGAGTACTTGTTGTCTTGGGGGGGTATGACAAATGGGTCCCCCTTGCGAATGGTCAAATTCACTGCCTAGTCTCAGGATTAAGGTTTTTCAGGAATAGGGTGGTGGGACAGCTTTACCTCTGCCCCTAAGCTCCTTCAACTTCTTAATCTGGAAAGCATAGCAGCCAAAAGTGGCATAGGTGAGCCCCACAAAGTTGAGTTTCATTTTAGCAAAAGAGTTTGCTAGACAGGTAACACATGGTACTACTGGTAATGCTGGTTCTATACCCAAATAGGGTTTGAAAGAAATCGAGCTCATTAAAAGAACTTTTTAGCATACTCATGAGACTAACCATACCCCTTAAAATGTAGCTAGACCAGTTAAAACCTTCTCCGCCATCAGAAAGACAAAACAAGCCAACAACTAACAATTTGAGCTACCGAACTTGATCTGTAACTACCAAACTTGTACTAGAAAGATGGAAGAAGGTGTGACCAAAAACCCTCCATTGAGGTGAAATCTTGTCTTGAAAAAGGTTAACTTCCTTCAGTAACATACCCAAGATTATCCATGCCAGATAGATTTCCACGCAATGGTTAAATCATCATACCACTATCATAAGCTAATAGAAGATAACTCTACGGATTCCTCAGTGATGGTGTAGGGAGTCTCATCAATGGTAGCTAGGATAGCTGGAGGACCTAACTCCGGAGACCTGAGTGTAGCTGTTGACCAAAATTGTTTGACTAATGAGTCAAAGATGATGGGGTCATTTGTGAGAGCATACCTTATGTGAGAAGCCCCCAAGAAGTCAAGAATCTGATGATAATCATCACTTCCTTTGGGTTTTTGTAAATAACCCACTTTGTTGTGTTTCATACCCTGTAATCTTAGTGCGGCCATTGATGATTTTGAAATAGGGTTGAGATTTTGTGCTGGTTGTGGATCGCAATGAGAGTTGATACTGGTAGATAGTGGGAATTTAATTTATATTGAGGAATGATCTCAATGTGTATTGGACCGTTTGGAAATTAGGGTTTTAATGAAAAAGTAACTGTTAAAATTTTAGAAAACAGTAATTATCCAATTAATTAGAAACCCCTTTGACGAATTAAATGCCAACAATATCTCAATGGTGACTTTTAATTAAGATAAAAGTCAATTTAATCTACCAGCACGAACAAACATAACCAGCACAAAGAAAAGTCAACCAGAAGGAAAATTAACATTACCAGTAGGAAGTGGCCAACCAGTAGGAAAAATGAAACTACCAGTAGGAACTCTGGGAACACCAGAGGGAACACTTAAACTACATAGAGCTCGTTGTTATCAAAATAAGGCCACCCGTCCAATGTAGATACACTAAAAATCACTAATCCCATCATCTTAACCATTAGTCCCTGCAAAAGTAGGCCAATCAAAACGAGACATATACAAGAAAATGGAAAGGAAAATTATCTATCAGAAGGAACTAAAACTACCATAAGAAAAAGTTAAAACTACCAGGAGGAAAATACAACTACTAGGAGAAACATAGTGTAGCAAGAAAAACTAATTGGTAAAAAAAATTAAAAACCAACTATTTAGAAACTTGTACAACAACAGTCCTCCCCTTGGACTCAAATCCTCCCCTCAATCAGAGCATCTATGGATTGAGCATCCCAATGTTAACCACAAGATGATTAAACCTAGTCCATCGAATGCCTCAGGTTAACAAATCAGTCACATTAATCATCCTTAGTATTTTAAGCACCTGAATAAGTTTCTTTTCATTAGCATCTCTTATGAAATGGTGCCTAATTTCTATGTGCTTAGTTCTTTGGTGAAAAAAACTAAACTGGGTTTTTTAACTATGCAAATGGTACTATTGGTTAATCTCAATAAAGATTTGGAATCATAAAGTAAACCCATAATCTAACAACGATTTTGTATCTAGAGTACCTGACCATAAAGCATTAGCAGCAGCAACATACTCAGCTTCAGTGGAAGAGGTAGCCACAATTGTTTGCTTCTTGCATTGCCATGAGATCAACCTCCTACCCAGAAACTGACATCCACCAGTTGTGGATTTCCTATCCTTGTTTGCCCCCAGCATAATCACTGCACATAAACGCTTCAAGCATAAAAAGGTAATTACCCTAGGTACCACAAACCCAACTTAGGTTACCCGATGTAAGGATACTTTGAAAATCTTCTTCACTGCTTCCAAATTTGAAGTAGTAGGAGTGACTTGAACTCCTTGAACAAGCACTAACTGCAAACATTATATCAGTCCCTTGAAGCTGTTAAGTACATTAGTGAACCTATCATGGATCTGTACAAATGTACATTTACAGGACTATCATGTTCATTCTTGTACTTAGGCTTTTGAGCTTCATAGGGTGTAGTGGCAGTCCTGACATTCTCCAAATCAAACTTCTGTAGTATCTCTTTCACATACTTGTCTTGGTTGATAAAAATTCCATCAGGTCTTTGCTGAACTTGTAATCCTAGGAAGAAAGTAAGTTCTCCCATAGCACTCATTTCAAATTCTCCCTTCATCAAGGCCTTAAATTCATCACACCAGGCCTTCTTTGTAGATCCAAAAATGATGTCATCCACATAAACTTGTACCAGGATGATATCTCTTTTGTGCTTCTTAAGAAAGAGAGTCTTGTCAATGGTGCCCCTATCATGTAACCGTGTTACATGTAAAAAAGGTAGAAAGAGTTGCAATTGAAAACCAATCTCTGGTGCTTGATGAAGTCCATAGAGGATTTGACACCTTGTAACCTTCTTGGGAGTTGAGGATCCACAAATCCCTTAGGTTGAGAGACATATACTTCCTCATCAAGTCTACATAAAGAACCAACTCTTAACATCCAACCTGATAAAACCGTAACAATCCCATGTAAGAGGCAAATGCTAAAAAACAATCTGATTGCCTCAATTCTTGCAACTGGAGCAAAGACTTCATCATAATCAATGATGCCTCTCCTGTCGATAGTCCCTTGTGCTACAAGTCCCTAAGCCTTGTTCCTTACAACAATCCCCCTGCATCTGCTCTATTTTTGAGTACCACTTAGTCCCAATAGCATATTTTACCTTCACAGCAAATCAACAAGAACCCATAACTTTTGAAACTTGAAACAGTTGCATTCTTCCTGCATAGCACAAAACCCAACTGTATCTTCAAGAGCTTGACTACACTTCTTGGTTCAACATGAGAAAGAAAAACAAGCAAACAGAAAAAAAAACAATGTTTGAAGTTTGTATGAATGTGTTCTTTGCTGGTCATGAATATAACTGATAAAAGCAGATACATAAGTAGTAAGTACTTATTGACCTTGCTTCTCATTTCACAGCGAAGTAAGATCCCAATTATCAGTGATTGAGGATGAACTGGTAATTGATTCGCTTAGTTTTACCACATTAAAGGACTGACTTCCACAGTTGATGCTAAATTGTTTAGATCAGCACCAAACTCATCATCATAAGATGAAGAAGAGAAAATACCAAGTGAGGGTTCATTATTTCCAAGGTCTGATGGACTGGGAAATCATGTTGTAGGCTCATCATCAAAGAATGAGTCAGTTGGACTACCAGTAGGAACTGGAACACCACCAGTAGGAACTAAAACATCACCAGGAGAAATCGTTGTATCACCAGAAAGAATTTGGATGCTACCAGTAGGAACTGGTATGCTACCAGGAGGAACTGTTTTTGTACTTGCTCTCTTCTGAAGTTCCTCAGCATCCTTTGCATCAGAGGTGGCTCTTTTTACCTGAGCTTCAGCCTTGCAAGCTCCTGTTGAAAAACTTCTTCCAGCAAATCATGAAGAGAACAGTACCTCATCACCAGAAGTAATCTCAGGCTCAGCTTCTTGTATGCTGTGTGATGGATAAGAAGGGATAATGATGACTTGTTCATCACATTCTGAGTCTGAATCAGCATCTTGTGTACCTGCAGGGTTAGGCGAATCTTCGTGTGTTCTGGCAGATTGGTTAGCTTTATCACGTTTATAGCCTAAAGTATCATCAAATAACGAGGTAAAAATACCATTCATGACCAAGACCCTGCACATTAGGGTTTTCCCTCAAGAACCTCCGATTCATAGCCTTCTACCCTTTTAATTGAGGCCACATTGTACATCCCTAATAAATAGGCTTTATTACTTGCCAAGTATCCAACAATGTACCTTTCATCACCTTCCCATCAAACTTACCCAAATGATCACTATGTGGTTTAGAATGGTCACAATGACACCCAAAGGGGGTTAAAAATGACTGACTGTAGGAATGTTCCCAGTCAATTAAGGCATATGTGTCTATTATGAGGGATTAGGACCAACACTCTATTCAAGACTAACAAGTATGTCTTACTGCTTCATCCCAAAACATAGTATGTAACTTAGAGTCAGCCAACAATAGTTCTAGCTGCCGTCATGAGGGTTTCTATTTTTCCTCTCAGCAACCCCATTTTTGTTGTGGGTTCTGGCATTACTATAATCCCTCTTTATCCCCATTTAACCCACAAGTTAAATTATAATGAAGCATTATGAACTCTGTACCATTATCAATCTTATAGCTTTTACCTTTTGTTTAACAGGTTTTCAACAAGATTAATAAAGTCTTAAGGATAGGATAGGTCGCATCTTATGTTTTCTAAAAGAAAACCCAACAAAACTTTGCTATAGTCATCAGTGATCACAAGGCAGTAATATTTGTGGTCAATGCTTCTAATTGATGTAGGACCAAAGAGGTCCATATGAAGCAATTGCAAAGGCTCAGAAATGGAACTCACAGCAGTAATAGCCTTATAAGAGGCTTGTTTGCTATACATTCATTCTTTTTGTAGATACGTAGCTGTGTCCTTTTGCAGCATGTAACAACAGTATGGGGTCCATTCTTGAAAAAGTTTAGGAGGTACCTCTAACTAAGTTACCCTTACCAACCTGTTCCGGTTTTTTTATAGTTTCACATAACCATCCTCCAGCCATTTCACAGATTCAATCAACTGAGGCTTTTGCCACCAAACAAGCCAAATTTCCTTAGACTGAGATTATTTCAAATTAATGGGTGTAGAAGATATGTTTCTTGGAACCCTAAGTAGCAACATACTTTCATCTGGAACTTTAAAGTCCTTGGATTGCATGACAAGAAATCAGTGTCGTGAAAGAGAACTCTATTCTTCTTGTCCAACAAATCTAAAGAGATGAGAACAATAAATTGTTGCAGTTCCTTTTTTCACATAGTAGACATTTTCAAAAGCCAGTGTGGGAAGTTTCTGATTGGCCCCCCTTTTTGCCATAATCCTACCTTCACTAACCACCCTAAAGTCACTTTTTCCTCCTCTGAAATTCTTGAAGTCATCCAGTCTTCCATTTCCCAGTCAACATTCTAGAACAACCAAACTATCAAAGAGTCCCTTCATCTTTCAGCATCAGTATAAAAGAATTATTCCTACAATATACAATAAGGGAAAAGTTAGTAATCTAAGGGGAGACCCAAGCCCTTTATACTTGGGTCTGCCTTGGTGACTGAAAAGGTTATTCGTAAAGTGGATTTCGTACTTGTGGCAGTTGGGGTATTAAGCAAACCCATGAGTTGTGTTGAGATTCCACTATTGATGCTCCTTGGTACCTAGTATAAACCTTTTTCTATGAGTGTTTCCAAAGAACAACCTGCAGAGGGCTTAATAGCAGTTTTGCCCATCTCACCCCACCAAAGAATTTCATATATTATAACATTTTGAGTACATATGTGTATAAGTCTGAAAATAAGAACTTGTAGGTCTAATTAAATGGGCAATAAGTCTACATACTTGCCAAACCAACCAGAAGTTACTAGATGGATGACTTCTCCTCAACCAGTAGGAACTGAATAAGGCCAATTTTGCCTTCCAGAAGAACTGGAATAAGCTTATTTTGTGCCTGACCAGTAGGAACTGTGCAGGTACCTTTGGCTTTACCAGTAGGAACGGATTATGGTCTAGCAAAGGAGTAATGTTTACTTTGCCCAGTTCTAAGAATACAACGCTTCGTTGACAAACTTATTTGATGATTAAGCATTTATTCCTTACTATGTACAGGTCCCCATCCCATTACCACATCCTTATTATTCGCCATTTATTTCTCATAAAAATCACAATCCTTATAAAAGAGTGCTACTACCACATACAAAACATAAACTTAGAAATCAGATGAAGCCATTATCCCTAAAATGTCCCGGCCTTTTATTAAAATAACCATTCTTATTAACAAGAAGTCCTAGAAGTGTTTCCATTCTTAATCAAGAACTATTACAGAAAACTAGGTAAATCCTGAACCTATAGTGGTTCTTGGATAGGTGTTCCAACAGTGGACTCACTCCTCAATGTGGATATACTGGAAGTAGATGCAACAAGGCGGTTAGAATCATTTGACTTGGGCTCTAAAGATTTGACACTTGAATCACTAGAGGCAAAGTTCATTTTATAATTAACCTCTGAAGACTTGTTCAACTGTATCACTAAAACAAAGTCCATTAGACACAGAATTAGAGTCACCAGAGTTGAGGACTTGTAACAATAAGACATTGTGATTCATCTAAGTCAGTTGTGATCAGATAGAGGAGTGTAGTCTCCAGAGGAGAGGTGGAGGTCACAAACTTTGAACTATTAATTTGGCAAACCTATGAAATGAGGTTCTACCTTCCACTTCTTTAAGTTAGTGGTAAATACACTAAATCAGAAGTCATCCCATCCTAACACATTTTCCCTAAAATAGTTTTAGTAAATCCCAAACCCACTATTTGTTCTATAAACAAACAGGGAAACCTATCAACTAATCTGAATAAGTTTTATGGAAGAGGTCTCCACTTTTTCAGTTAAAAACTAAGTGATTATCAAGTTTTTGTCTGTAATCTTTCTTAGCAGTCTCAATCAATAGCATTATATTCTATTCAGAATGTGTGAGTAGATTAGTTTGTATATCTAGTTCAATAGATAACAACCTAATCTTGTCTTCAAGTGTCAATCTGATTTTTCTGGAAGAAACTCTCGTTTGTTTTTCAAAGTTTTAAGTGAGTTCTTATAAACTTGGACTTTGTATAAAATAATTCACTAAGTTGTTTCATTAAGTTCATTATACTGCTTTTGAAGTTCATTATACTTATTGTCACAACCAAAAGGGCAGTTATGTACCTCAGAAGTGACACCCATGAGAGCAAATTCTCCAGCATCACCTGCAGTACTGACTTCCTTTGTATCAGCTCCAGTGATCAAGTTGTATATCTTGGCAGCACCTTCTTCAATTGCATCCTCAGTATCACAACCAGCAATCATACCAAACTCCTTAGAAGCAATAACTCCATTACTCTGACCATCATGATCTGTCCAATCAACCAATGTATCAACAGTGATCAATGCTTTGGAATCTTCTTCCTTCTTTCCAATCTCCTGAATCTTGAATGAGGAATATCTCTGCTTGTCATTTCCTCCCTTTGCCCTGCATTCTCTGGCAAAGTGACCTCTTTGAAGACACTTGTAACATCTGACCTTCTTCTTGTTGAACCTAGCAGATTCCTTCTTTATCAAAATCAATACCTTCCTCAAGCTTCTGCTCAAACTTGTGTACTCTAACAGAAAGCATAGCCATTTGCCATTTTAAGTCCATCTCCTCCAGATCCAATTTTTCTATCTGATCAAAATCTTCATAAGCCAGTTGTTGTTCTGGCTCAGTATCAGCAACAAAAGATTGAAGAACATCTTCAATTATATTACCAGATCTGTGAGACCCAGTCTTAGAGTTTGATGGAGCAGTGTAGGTAGATGAAGAATAGCATGGCTAAACTAGATTATGAACATCTTTGCTGGCACTGAGTGTACTAACAAATGCATAATGGCAATGTGAACCTGCAGATTGCATGAGGAAAAAGTAGAGTATCCTTTGATATCTACCTCAAGAGTCTTTAACTTGTAGTACAAATCATCAAAAGAAAGAAGTTCAAGTCCACCTTTGGTTTTCAAGGTTAAAGCTACCTGAGACCATGATGAAGGCAAAGCTCTTAGAAACTTGAGATTAATATCTTCATCCTCTGGCTTGGCCTTGAGTTGGTTAAGCTGACTTAGAATCTTCTTCCTGCATTCTGTTATACCCCTTTTTGGTAATCCCTCAACTATCACTAATTCTGAACTCTAAAAATTCTTCTTGCGCATAGACTGTTCTCATCTTCATAGATACGACATTTTTCCACCAAACCTAGCTTTGACTACGCATTGCCATATATCCCGTGCATCATCCATATAATGGAAATCAGCCGCATGATCATTCAAATAGACTAAAGATAGGTAGTTCTTGAGCCTTTTGATTCCCTCTGAACAACAATCGTGTTCATCAGCAGTCGATTGGGGCAGTAACAATGACCCTTCTATCACAATCTCTTCCAGTCCTTTTCAAGCTATTGCCATTTTGAATCACCTTCCAGATATTCATATCATTGGTTTGTGATCCAGGTAGTCCATCTTTCATAGCCCAGACCTCTAAACGCATCTTTCTTCAAATAAGGAAACTTGCATGTTTGTTTTGAGAACAGTGTTAATGAATTGAGGTTGAATGTTTCGTTGTTGTTGAGGAATGGTGGGTTCACTAGAAACACTAGCATCATCGCTATCATTGTCAGATCCTGCCATTTTAAAGGTATATAAAGGTGTTTGGTTGTGAGGTTTATAAGGATCTTAAATCCAGGAATATTCTTCTTATGAGAGACTCTCAACAAGCTCTGATACCACTTGTTAGATCCCACTCTTAGATAGATCTTTACTGCCTGTTAAGGGTGGTGATTAACCTATCTAATCACAAAGCTAATCACGAGAGACCTCCTTGCTTTGCAAAGCTAATGGCTACTCCGGAATATAAGACACAACTAAATTAACCCCAAGAACGGGACTAATAAAACTAAAGGATCCTTCTATGATTTTCTATTAAAGAATAAGTAGACACAAAGAATTGTGTTTTCTAATTCTATAATTCCCTAAGCCGTGGTTTTTTTATAGAGGTGAAACCCAAAGCGGATTTTACTCAAACGCGTGAGATTGATATCCATGAATAACTTCCTTATTTAGCCTCATTCATTCCTCATCTCTAACCAACTAAAATATTATCCCTGGAATAACTATTTTGACTCTACTTGGACTAAGTATCTACCAGTAGGAACGAAACTTAGCCTACCAATACAAACTATGATAATAACTTACATGCAGAACTACATACCTGCTCAGTAGGAACTACTACTCACCTGTAGGAACCATACCAACTAGTAGAAACTAAGTATTACAAATATTCCTAAAAAAGCTCGAACGATTTTTTTTGTGTCAATGGCCTTCGCCCAAGAATCAATTTTCATAAGCCTTATAAGGTCCATTAAAGGGTCCCAACTAGTTTTCATTATATATTAAGTTGTAAATAATTTTTTTACTTTAATAAGTTGTTTTCCACTTGTTAGCTTAATCAATAAGCGTACCATAGTAAAGGCCGTGGGCTCATAAGATCCCCCAATAAGCATTTTAGGGGTGTGGGCTTGGCATAACTAGGTCCATTAGCTTAATAAGCTTTCTAATTGGGCTTACAATTTAATCTCTTCTAGTAGCAAGTGGGGTTGCCCTTATTGGGCTTTGGTTCGATCCAACAGTGAGTTATTAACTCACTGTTTTGTTTCCCATGCTTCGACCAACAACCTTAAGCCAACCAATAAGTCTTGGAGCTTAAATAAGCTCAGTTAAGCTACTCTATCTACATGCAAAAACATATTTAGTTACTACGTCATTTCCTTAACCGAGCCCACCATTTTCATGACAAAGCACACGTGTGAATTAGTTAAATATCGTGCTTAAGAGGGTTAAGCAAACTTAAGTTTGTCGAGAGATGTCTTATGTCACGAGTGAGGGTCATGTCAAGTGCCACACAAGCCGAGATAACAAGCAAAACGAGACGGGAAATGGAACGGGTCACGCATTGTAACCCATTCACTTTAGTATAACGAGTCTAATACGCATGATCACGAAATAAAAGAAGAGGTTTAAGATGTGTGTCGACTTACAAGAGTCCGAGAGTGAGGAGAGTGGGATGAGAGTGCGATGTTAGTACCTAATGTTAATTTTACTTGAAAGATAACCCTTGGGCAATATAACCAAGCTTCCAGTGTAACTTAGGTAGCCTACCTATGATCTTGGATACTTGTACTAGTTTTAAAAGCCCGGAGGGGGGGACACCCCCCCCAAAAGTCACAAGATACTAGGTTGTGTGTTTGTATGCCGTGGGTGAGAGTGAGAGATGAGTGATTTTAAGAGAGTTTGCAAGTGAGTTTTGATTGTGAATGGTAAGAAATGGGATGTGTTGGTTAAGGGAACATACATATAGTAAGTTAAGTCCTAGAATACCTCTCCTATCAAACCAACGAATAGTTTTGGGTTCCTTTTAGGTCGTCAGGTTTTGGGTTCAAAAAGGGGAAACCAACTTGTGTATTAAATAATTTAGGACCTTTAGGTTAGTTTAATATTAGTTTAGGTTCTTATGTTTAGGGTACATGATAGCATTGATAGGACTAGGTCTTGCATGGGATCCTTTTTCTTGTTGCTATCTCAGTGTCGTGAATTTCTAGGATCAAGCGAAGGATATGACTTGTTTATAATTCACCTAAGTCTACTTGTGTAAGATTGATAAGATACCGTCAATTGCATGCTTGCTTTCTTTCTTGCTTCCCCCTATTTAATCCTAGCCGAACACTAATGCCATGCTTGAGACCAATTTATGACAAATTTGGATGGCTTGACAAGATCACAGTAAGGTGTTTAACCCTTGGTTAATAGATAACATAGTTTATTAGTGCTAGTGGGGATTTGTTGAATTAATTTAGATGAGTGTTTGTATATGTAAGTATAATATATTCGGCAAAGCTTATTTGTATAAGTATCTTTTGTAGTTTTTGGGGTATTAGGTATTTATGATGTATTTGTTGAAGTGTAGGTGGTTTTATGGGTTTACCATGAGCAAGCAAAAACGTATTTTTTATTGTGTTTAACGTAAACGGTTATTACTTAACCAACAAAATCAAAAGTGTAAAGTGATAATTATCATCCTAAATAACTTATAACACTTAACTTGACGTAAAAATTTAATTGTTTGATGCCCGATTACGTTAAATGATCATTTTTAGTTTACAAACGATTTAGCTTAACGGTAGAAATTAAAAGCGAACGCGTAAAAGCCTAAAAATAAATAATGGAATAACTGGAAAGTCTAAATGACCAGAAATGCGAAATGTTAACATCTTCAAATTCTATTGGTTGGTTGCTAGCTACGTGGATGAAGTCGTATGTGGGAAATCCTTATGAATTTTGAAAAAGTTGCTAGCTCCATGTCTTTTGACATGTTATGGGAGCTCGTATGATGATCCACCAATCAGAGGTTGATTGAGTTTTGGTATAATATTATATATAAATAGAAAAATAAAACCAATTGCTTAATAATACGAAGATGAAAGGAACACGAGCAGAGAAATTGGTATCGATTAGCCAATGTGCTAAGATGTGATACGAAAAAAATATATGTAATATAATAAACATATATCATCACTCCGAATTCATATGATGGCGGAATGTGGTAACTTAGCAACACATAGTTTTGCAGACTTTTGACTTATAATACACAGCTATCTCCAAACCTTCCAGCATTATCACTGAATCACGAAAGCCTAAACAAATAAAACACGATAACTCTTCCTTTAATGTATTCACTTGTGCTTTCGCTCCCATCGTTTTTTGTTTTGTTTCATGGTAACAAGCTTATGGTAATATATCATTCATGATTAGCTTTAAGTGTGATTCTGTCTACTCCGACAATATAAAAAACAAATAATAAAATGAGTGACGAGTGAATTATACTATCATTCCTTTTTTGTGAGGTGAATATAAGTGTTAATATCATGCAAGAAAATCATCCGGTATGTCTACATCTCAACTTTTCACCCATAAAAGCTAAACATGAATCTCCTCTTGTATTGGTACATGCAATAAATGCATCATATTTTCCTGAATTCATTTTCAATGTACCAATGGTGGGATATGTTTTCTTTATTTTCGTAGATTTTCTTAGAGGGCAAGCAAAGTTTAAGTGTGGGGGATTTGATAACGCTCAAATTGATTGTTGTCAATCGCGTTATCCGTACTTTTCTATAAGTTATTTGGCTATTTATCTATAGTTTTGTTACTTTATTGTATCAAAGTATGGTTGCAAGTTTATTTGTAGCCAAGTACAAGAAAAGAGAAGAAAAGAACAAAGAAATCAAGTTTTACATGAGTACGAAGAATCCCGAGTCAAGACTAAAGATCGAAGCATTTCAAGAATGCAAGAGCCAATCATTCGAGCTTCCCCAAGTCCTAATAATGACCGTAAAACGAAGATTTACTAAAGATAAAGACCCAAGACACCAAGCAACAGTTCAAAACGGAGAGCTTAAACGAAAAATCGAGCAACATAAATATGATGACGAAGCCCCTACCGACCGGATTGAAGGACACCGGAGCCAAGTGGCTTGTTCTGGTCTGATGCACCGACTTTGTCTTGAAGCTCCTTGAACGATCAAGAAGGATCTAGACTTCTATTTCCTGGCATTTTATGACCCTTTGGCCCCAAGTTAAGCATTTAATAACCCTAAGGACTTCCAGTAGTAATTAATAGGATGGTCTTGTCTATTGTTTAGATAATCAATCAATCCCATTAAAAAAGATCTCTATACTCTCTCAAAGCCATAAACCCTTCTTAGAATTCCCAGAAAATCCCAGAAGTTTAAAGGAGAAAGAAGCCATCTTAGGAGGTCAAGAACATCAAGAATTCTTCAAGGCATCCAAGCCTCATTTCTTGTAATCTTTACATACTTTGTAAGAACCTTTTAATCATGTTTATGAATCCTTTAATTTATGGAAATATAATCATTGTTAGCTAAATGAGTGGCTAGTACCTTTTAACACATGATTAAATGATGTTTGTGGAATGAATTATTGCTTTTATGATTGTGATAACATGTTTTCCTTAATTTCATGCTATTGTTTTGAGATCCATCTATAACGTATGATTCAAGTGACATTGTTTTTATAAATCAAACGGATTAATTGTTAAACATATCATAAGACGAAAGGGTCCTTGTTAAACCAATCAATTTTCCCTTTCGTTATGCTTGGCTACATTTGTTATGACCAATTCTTAGCCGGTTTTGATCTAACAAGAATCATAATTTGGATTAACGATGTTTTTGAAAGAGCCGCGACTCAAGCAAGTTAAAACATGAAAGTAGTCTTAATTGATTGATTGAACGTAAGGCCTTGGGAGAGAGAGAGACGCGCGAGAGCGAGGTCTTGACGGAATTTAAGGTCTTGAAAATAATAGATTAGATCATCCATCTAATGCCTTAATCAAATGTTAAAATGTTCATTGCACAATCATAACAAATGGATTTCCCAAACTAATATAATCAATTAGTTTTTAATCATTGAATCTCGATAATCAATATTATTTGCTTTGTTTAGAATTGTAGCAACCGAATTTTAAACCATCTAAACACACTAATAAATCTCATGAACGATCTCGTTCTTAACATACAATCCTCTTGCTAGCAACTGACAATACCCTTAGCTACCGTATATGTTCAAAGAAAATATCGGTATCCATGTTATAAATTTAAAACTTATTCGTATTGCAAGGTTCAAGCTTCAAAATAGTTTGTACAAGGTTGAATATTTAAGCTTCAAGGTGTTGTTTTTTAAGTTGATTATCAAAGATCTTTTGAACCATAGAATTTGAAGTTATCTAACGTTTATTTTGAATTAAAGTCGTGGTAATTCTTAATACAGTAAGAGTTTAGCTTTGTCTTGAGATTTAAGAAAAGTGATTACTTGGAGTACAAGGTATATGAAGGTTATAGACTTGAGGTGGAAAGATCGAAGCTTTAGGGTTTTCTTAAGGTTAGTAGATTAGTCTTTACAAGAATTACACGGCTTGTGACATTTGTTTGTAAACTTGGTTAAAAAGAAACTTGACAAAGTTTGTCGCAAGGATAAATAATAATTAGTATGAATACTAGGCTAAACATCGAAAAGCTTAATGTAAATAGTATAGAAAAGCATGGAGGTTCAAAAAAAGTTGGATTCATGTACTTTATTTCGCATAAAAACTAGTTGGCGGTTAAAGCACATGAAAGTTCCATCCCGATGAGATGCCACTGGCTCTAAGTGGATATGTCGAGGTAAAAAATGGTGTCTTCACTCCCGGTAGAGAGAAATAAAGGAGAATCCACAAGGTAAGTGCGATACGAGAGAAAAGTCCGAATGACAAATGCGAAGGAATCGTCATCTTCAATATTCTGAGAAACATGAATCTCACTTCCCCCTAGGTCAAAACATTCATCTTCATTAAGCTCATCAAAATTATTTATCACGGGTGCATTAGGCTCAATGTCGAAGGTAAAATGCTCATACTCGAAAATAGGATCATCGTTAAGTAAGTCGTTAGAAAAAATAATATCCCCTTCAGAGTTAAAATCACTTTCAATACCCAGTGGTATCGAGTCTTCCGGAACAAGAAATGTATCAACCTCCTCTATAAGAAATCACTATCCACAATGGAAATAGGAGAAGAGGAGGGATATTCGACCACAAAAGGAATAGAAGGAGTAAGATTCAACGCTTCGATATTATTAATGAGAAGATTGACGTTTAATAATTTCTCACGAAGAATTTCATCCTCGATTTGAAAAATATCAATATCAATCTCTCCTTCTCTGCGATCAAAATCGCATCATCATACATTCCCGGTAAAATATAGATCAAAAAAGATCGAGTTTTCCGCGAACTCTCAGGAAGACATTCAAATCTTAGGAGATGTGATCAAAATATCTCGATTAAGCAAAGAGTTAATAAGTCCAAATTCAGCATCAAAATGATCATTATCACAAGACGGCACATCACAAATATCGTCGGAAATACCCTTTGACTCACTTGGGATTGGGACAAGGTTCTCAACACTAGACTTTTCCGCACTACTACATAGCTTGCACTACTACAAAAAAGGCTAAAAACACCCCCCAAAAAGATCGGTTATGTAAAACCCTATCTCTATGACAAAAAAATAGTGGGAAGGGAATAAATGGAATTAGGTTTTCTTGAAAAAACCAGTTTTCATAATAGAAATTGTATAAAAATTGGTTTTTGGGGTGCAAACCACTCTTTTTACACAATTAAAGACACTGGTGTGTATGTAACAACATGTCTCTATGTGTTTATGTTATGGACACCATTTTTTATAAAACAACTAGTTTTTTTACACAATTAAAGACACTGGTGTGTAGGTAACAACATGTCTCTATTTGTTTATGTTACAGAAACCATTTTAATATAAAACAACCGGTCTTGTTTTATGTTAATAATTTGGTGTGCTAAAATATTCTTAACTTTAAAAAAAGAAAACAATTAAAAGCAAACTTGACATATGATTAAAATCATAAGGACTAAACAGTATATACTAAGTCGGAATTAGTAGAGTGTTGGATTCTTATACTTATACATTTGATAGAATGACGGCTAATACATATATAGAGATAGTCTACGTAAATACCTACCGAGTACTATACATTGGTGATTTAAGCCCCTAATAATAAAAATAATAATATTATAGGTTAAATATTACGTAAAGGATTTTAACAATGAATGATTATTTATATGCTAATCTTTTACTTAGTAAAGGAAAACATCAAGTGGGGTATTCGTATTTTAAAAAAATCAAATCATACCTTATTTAGTAAGATTTTTTTAATTATTTTTTAAAAAAAAATTAAAAAATAATTAAAGCTCATTATGTAAAATACTAGTAATCTAATGAATCAACCAAGAACAATAAGTGAGATGTGGGTTGAATTGTTAGAGAAAAAGATGATGGAAAATGGATGAATGTATTATGGAATGTGTGAAAATAAATGGAACAACCAACCCTCTCCAAGACTAGGAGAGGGTGTATAAATACTACCATGGCCGTCCCATGGGCTGGAGTTGGGCCACCCATGGGCCTTGGGCCGGACTAGATTACTAATCTAATCCTTATACTTAACTACGAGCTAAGACTATTACATCTTTGGAAGTGACCGACACTTTTCGTGTTTCCAACAATCTCCCCCTAAGGGAGGTCACTCCAATTTACAAACTTTAAACCTAGCATACTATGCTTTATCCCTAATCTTTAGCTCGTACTCTTGACTTTCTCTTGTGAATATGTTGTTGTGATCATAGACTTCTTGGATTGAGCTTGTTCCTTGAACTTGTATTAGTCATAGTGATCTTGAGTATCTTGAGATCATCAACCAAGCATAATCTCCATACCAACTTGTAACTTTGCCATCTTGTGGACTTGCGACTTCTGGACCAACATGCTCATACCATTCTTGAAAAGCTTTAACGTTGCATCTTTCTTGAAATTCTTTACTTTAACACTTTGACACTTCTAGAAAGATGAGTGGTATCAGAGTAGCGGAAGTCTTGAAACATGTACTTGAGCTTTCATGATGACTTTATGTTTGTCGATCGGTTATGAGCATGTGGTTATGGATCTTGTGAGCCAGCTGGAATCAGGAACCTCCACCACCATTTTACATAGCCTGCATAAAACAGTTAGCAATAAATCATGGGGACGAATATGGCTTTGTCATTCGCCCAGGTTTGGTTGGAGAAACCATCGGATCCGTGAGGATCGACCTGTGATCAGATAGATTCAATTTAAGAAGAATCTTCTTGACAGGGTTTCCAGCTGAAATATTGAATCTTTCTAACACATAAGTATTAGTTTCATCGTACTCAGCATGTTCTCGTTATCGGAACGTCTCAAAGCAGACAGCACGATAAGAGTGAACCAGTGAGTTACTATCTCACCGATTGATATAAAAAATTGATTTGAAAATTTCATCAGTGTTCACTTACAAAATTGTTTTTGTGACTCACCGAGAGTGTTTGTCATTTCAAAATTCGCTAACAACCGTTGATCCATTTCCTGGAACAAGTTTGATTCTTATAGAATCTAGCCTACCATCGTTTGTTCAGTTGTCAAAGTTTGATTTCATAAAGAATGCAAAGTTACTACCATGGGCTTGTTTGATGTTGACTCCAAGCAGATTTCCATCTTCAGTGTGATAATTCACTCTGATGTTCTGGCAAAATCACAAGGATAATGCGAAGGACTCTGTAATGTATTTGTAATTCAACATTGTGTTGATCTTAGCAAGAGGGTTTGGCAAGTGTCTAATGAGATTTATGGGGTTGATCTCTTTTGGCTCTAGGACTCAATTAGTGCACTTTTATTTTTTAGTGTTCGGGGAGGCTGGAGCTGAGTGCCACCTTTTCAATATCAACAAACTCGGAGTGAGAAAGTCAATAGAAATGAGTGTATCTCCGTGAGTTTTGAAACAAAGTCTTTCTGACTTTGAGTAGCTGGGAGGGGTTGTGCATAGCGTCACTGGGTCCATGACTATCTTCAATGTCAGACACTACTGAGTGTTTCTAACAGCATATGTATTGACCCGGTTTCTGCCTAAGTGTATGGAGGGCTTCTTTATTTTCACCCTTTATCTTTACTTTTCTTTTTCATTCTTCAACCCCTTCAATGCTTACCGAGACTTCATGACTAGCACCTTGTTGGGTTTGTTCCAGTGTTAGCTCCATCTCAGACAGCATTATTCCCTTTTCTCACCTTTTCTCCTTTTTAATCATACCTAAGGACTTCTACCCTAACTAGTGGATATCCCTGGGTAGATCCCTCCGGTTCTGGCTGGATCATGGGATCTGAAAACCTAAGCCTAACCGCCTTATAACTTCATGAATTTAAGAACATGGTCAGACTTTAGGGTATTTCATCACGATCCTTCCAAAAACATTGAAAATATCAATCAAAGTGTTCGATATAAATATCAAAACATTTACACTTTGAGAGTTTTCATCATCACTAAAAGCTCCCCCTTAACATGTGCATCGTTAACGTAGTACATGCTAGGATTGGAGTGCATTGTATCTATTTTATGTGATCACTTCTGTCAATATTTATTAAGTCCGGGTTAATCACATTTTCTCCCCTTATCCAAAATGTTAATCCCGTGATATTTTGGATATCAATTGATTAACCGTTCGGGGACAAAATGAGATATGATAACAGAGTGGAACATGTCATTGCTCCCCCTCAATTTTTGAGGGTTTATAAGATGATGCCGAGTACAATTATTTGAAAATTTTGAATTTACTGAGAAATTCTTGAAAAAATTTGTACTCGAGCACATCGTATAAGTCACCAATAAGTCTACACTAATAATGTACATATTCACAAAATAAGTGTATTTACGAGGATTGACCTTTGAAAGATGAGAACAACATATGATAAATCATATGGTCCTTTGTAGAAGCCGTAGGTCACCCCCGTATGGTCGTCCACCGACAAATCTCTCCAAACTCCTCATTATCCTCCTTGTCTTTAGCCTCTTGTCAATCGCCTGGATCATAGCTCTCGCGTTTGCTTTGTCGCGTTGGCTCCAAAAAGTCTGTGGCAAGTACTCCATTCTTATTCCCTTGAGGCGATCATTTAGAGCAGTCCGAACGTCATCTAGAGTACCATCGCTGAACTTGTGTAGTTCGTCAATGCGCATCAATCTGTTCTTCTTGTCTTTATTCTCGTAGATGAATCCTCTTGGATCGGAGTATGGAGTATAAGCGTCTTGTCTTCTCAGATTTGATCTGTACGTGTCGGGCTTGGTGAGGTTAAGTTTCTTCTGATAACTTTCAACACCCAGTTGAAGATCTTCCACACGTCGCTGGATGACAACTCTTCGTGTAAACATTCGTAAGGAGACATTAAATGCAATACGTTCTTCAACGCTTAGATTAGTCACTTTTCCTTGCACAAGAAGAAGCAGCATATCTTCAATGTCTTGGATCCTTAGTCTGTGTAAGTCGCCTTCTTTGAACTTGTAGAGAGCATCATCATCCCTTCGTACTGTAATCCAATCAAGATGCTTATAATCATGCCATTCGACAATTTCAACCTTTGTGACAGCAATTATCCGTCTTTTTGAATAGACGTCCCGAGCTGATTCCCTTAAGGTTGCAAATGCATAGAACTGTCGTCGCTTCACTTACCCCAAAGCGAGATACCCCAGAGCCGAATTTGTCGAAGTTGACGACCGTGTTGACCCACACGAGTTAGGCCACTAGTCTTCACCCTTTGATATGTCCGTAAGGCTGCAGCCTTAGTCTCGGTTACGTCAGAAGTAGGGGGGGGTGAGAGAGTACTTTCGTCTTGACAACCAACCAACCACCACGTAGATATTCCAGGTCCGTTGTTGATGAAGTAGGATGAAATGGTTATAACAGACGACTCTGAGTGATTTTAACTAACGGTAGTGCTGTCGAAGATCAAGCGGATATTGGGACGACCTTCAGGTTGATCCACTAATTTTCTCGTGTGTGGCTATTGTAGACCTCCTCACAAAAATATTCCAGTTCAGTCAAACTCTTGCAAGTACTTTCATTTCATCAGCTCAAATGTTTGGAACCAGCTACCAGTTCAGGGTGTAGAGTTTTTTGAACTTTAAGGCCGGTTTAGCACAAAAAGACCAGAGAAATCAAATGTAGAATCGGTTGTCATAAACGACTTCTCGAGGGTCCCATGTTTGTGCCAACTGTTAACCAAGTTGGACAAGTTTCATGAACGCGGAACAGACGATTCCATGCATGATCAGGATGAAGGTAGTCTCGTAGGTTTTTTGAAACCAATCAGGGAGAGATGTGGACCTCTTCTCCTGCTTGTTTCATCATGGACACCTGTTTCAAACTCCGCTGGTCTGCAGGTCTTCAGAGACATCATCCGGTAAGTACCTGTCCTGCTATCCTTGGTTGTCGTTTCACTTGGAGGGAGCACCTGGTAGAGCGGGTTCCCTTTCCTGACCGTCGTCTTTTTGGACCCACGGTCTGTTCCAGCAGAGGGTTTCCTTCATCATCATCTGCCCCAATCTCTAGGTCTTTTTAATTTGACTAGTAATCGCCATATGTATTAACAAAATCTTGTCAGCTTCATAATACGCCTCAACAAGCCCGTATAGTAGCTGTCTCTGAATGTCGACCTGTATTGGATAAGAATTGTTAGTTTCCATCTGTCAATTAGGATCTTTTTCACTCTAATTTGAGAGATTTGCAGCTACAGCATGAGATGAGTTGGCTTCCTTTGATGATCGTACCAGAACCTCAGACTCGAGTCGATCGTTTACAAACTTCTCAACTTTAGGAATAATTTTTGAGACTTCCTTTTTGACTTGTTCCTTGATGATTTTCTTCATTCCGTCATCAATTGTCTCAAGGAATTGTTGATTTGCAGTAG
>BQNB010037968.1:8791-49069 GCA_026074375.1 Tanacetum coccineum | reverse complement strand
TCAAGAGCCAAGGTTATAAAGAACCAGGTCAAAATGTTTTTGCTGGACTATAACCGTTTTCAAACATTGTATACATACAAAAGGGTTTTTACGAGGTATTCATACACTAGTTGTTGCATTAGTCGGTTAGACTATATATATGCCTAATTGATATACGTGGTATTATAATATATTACGTATATTACAATAAGAGCCTTATATAATATACTCACATAAGTTATTTCTGCTGGTCACAGTAGTCATGTCAGCCGATTCCGCGGTTACCTATACGTCTGTTCACTCTGAGGCACGATCTTGGAGTATTCCATCTGAGGATCCTTACGAGGAGGCTGCCCAACAGTTGTTCGAGCAGGCACCACGATATCCAGAGTATGTACCTGAGGACCATATACCAGTGTACATTCCTGAGCTTGAGCATCCTGAGGATTTAGTGCCAGCCGAGGATGAGGCACCTATACCTCCATTATCACCATCCTTTTTAGCTCCACGTATTCGACCTCTTAGTCCTAGAGCACTCGAGGTTGAGATGAGAGATGTAGCATCAGCCTACTATCATTCACTACACCCATCAGGGACCCCACCATTGTTACCTATCCCTCTACCTGCACCATCTACTAGCCGCAGAGTTGATATTCCAAAGGCTGACACACCGCCTTGGAAGAGACTACTACTTACCACTCCTAGACCAGGGTGTGAGGTTGGAGAGAGTTTTGCTGCTGCTGCTGCGAGACAGCCAGGACCCACTATAGAGACCAGACTCCTAGATACTGAGAGGAGGATGATGACCGCCCTAGAGTTGGTCAACAGGAGGGTCACTTACCAGGTAGATGTTTGCACTAGAGAGAGTTCAGAGTTTTGCACACGACATCACGATGCCCAGAAGGATCGTGCAGCTGTGAGAGCTGAGATTGAGATATTGAGGAGAGAGAGACTTGCTTACGAGCAAGAGAGTATGGAGACCCGTCAGGCCTTGGCTAGGTCTGAGGCTCACTGCAGGGCATTAGAGGCACGAGTTACAGTGTTAGAGACTGAGGTGCGTCGCCACGAGTGGCAGCGTCAGGCTGCAGATGATCTTGCTGTTCAGCATATCATTCGTACCCAGGCCCTAGAGGCTGGAGCACGCGTTTTGACACATTAGAGTGACAGTTGGGGGGTAGCATTCCTAGACTATGGTATGATTAGGTAGCTACTATGCAGTCTATTAAGTTTTTATGGTTACTCCCAGCTGCAGCAGTAAATAGATCTATTGTTTTGGTTAGCATCCTGTATGGATTCTTTTATTTCTGATTAGCTATCCTGTATACCTACAAATATTACTGGTAACACCCCCGGCAGTAGGGCTCTATTAATTTTCATTTTGAACCTAGACGATAAGGGAATCATTATGACCAAATAAATCATGTATAGTTTCCAGATTATATATGGAATGGATGTATCATGTTATGTCAATCTTGTGTTGGTTGTATGTTTCACTGTGAGATGTAATCTTATTTTATTTATGATGCATATGTTATGTCACTTTATGATGGTATTAAAATCTAACGGGTATTGTATTTTCTTGTGATTGAAGTAAAATGGCACCAAAGAGAACACAAGGCAACTCCAGTCAAACACCAACCCCAATGCAACACCCACCACAACTTTTACTGAGGCACAACTCATCCTTAATTGACCAAGGAGTTGCTGCTGCAATGGCTGAAGCAAAAGCAAGCAGGGTTAGGAATGGCTACAATAGCAATGGTTCAGGACCAAGGCCAGCACAAACTGCTCGCGAATGCTCTTACTCTGAATTCTTGAAATGCAAACCTTTGGACTTCAAAGGCACTGAGGGAGTTGTCGGACTCACTCAATGGTTTGAGAAAATGGAGTCTGTGTTTAGCATTAGCAATTGCACAGCATCTTGTCAAGTCAAATTTGCGACTTGCACTCTACAAGACGATGCTCTTACATGGTGGAATTCCCATGTTAAGACCACTACTCCTGAAGCAGCTCATGCCATGCCATGGGCAACACTGAAGAAAATGATGACTGATAAATACTGCCCGAGGGGTGAGATCAAGAAGATTGAGACTGAGATGTGGAATCTTAAGGTTAGGGGCACCGATGTGGTGGCCTATAGCCGACGATTTCAACAACTAGCTTTGATGTGTTCCAGGATGTTCCCAGAAGAGATAGACAAGATTGAAAAGTATATCGGTGGCTTGCCCGATATGATACATGGCAGTGTAAAGGCATCAAAGCCAAAAACTATGCAAGAGGCTATCGAGTTTACAACTAAGCTGATGGATGAGAAGACCCATGCCTATGCTGAACGTCAGGCAGAAAGGAAAAGAAAGTACGATGATCTTTACAAGAACAACCAAAACTAACAACAGCAGAATAAGAGGCAGAACACAGGCCAGGCCTACACTGCAGGCAATAGTGACAGGAAATCATACGCCGGGTCTAAACCTCTGTGTTCCAAGTGTAATTACAATCATGAAGGTCCTTGTCCACCTAGGTGCAATAACTGCAAGAGGGTTGGCCATCTGACCAGAGACTGTAGAAGCCGGCCCGAAAAAAACAACTACAACAATAATACCCGCAACAACAACAACAACCCGTTCCCCTACCCCAAAAAAACAACAACAACAATAATCATAAGGGGAAACGGGGTTGCTATGAGTGCGGAGCTCAAGGACATTTTAGAAGAAACTGCCCAAAACTAAGAAACAATGACCGTGGTAATCAAGCTGGGAATGACAGGGCTCCAGCAAAGGTGTATGTGGTTGGAAATGCAGGGGCAAACCCAGACAACGTCGTTGCGGGTACGTTCCTTCTAAACAACCGCTATGCTTATATCTTATTTGATACGGGTGCCGATCAAAGTTTTGTGTCTACTGCATTTAGCTCCCAAATTGACATCACACCATCTACCCTAGATCACTATTATGATGTCGAACTAGCTGATGGGAGAATAATTGGGTTAAAAGCACCTAGCCCTTAGTGGTTGCCACAATAAACTTCCTAAACCACAATTTTAACATAAACTTAAGCCTGTAAACTTTGGTAGTTTCGATGCTATAATCGGTATGGATTGGTTGGCGAAGTACCAAGCGGTCATTGTGTGTGCCGAGAAGATTGTTCGCATCCCCTGGAGAAATAAAACCTTAATCATACACGGTGATGGAAGTAACCAGGGAAATGTGACATGATTAAACATCATTTCGTGCACTAAAACGCAGAAGTACATGGAAAAAGGATTTCCTATCTTTTTAGCACATGTCACAGCGAAGGAGGTTGAAGACAATTCCGGAGAGAAGCGACTTAGGGCGAACCCATGTAGTTCAAGACTTTCCTGAAGTATTTCCTTAAGACTTGCTGGGTCTTCCTCCGACTCGACAAGTGGAGTTTCAAATTGATTTGGTACCTGGTGCTGCACCTGTAGCACGGGCACCTTATCCATTGGCGCCTTCCGAAATGAAAGAGAGTAATCGAGAGCAGACTGGAAAGAGCTGTCGACAAGGCTTTATAAGACCCTAGTTCCTCACCCGTGGGAAGCTCCAGTCTTTGTTTGTTAAAAAAAGAAGGATGGGTCATTCCGGATGGTGCATTGACTTATTGGAAATTAAATAAACTGGCATGAAGAACCGTTATCTCCACTCCTGGGGGGGGGGGGGGGGGCCAGAATTTATGAATTTATTTGATCACTTCAAGGGTCGAGTGACTACTCGAGAGATCGACCTAAGGTCCATGTTATCACCACTGAGGGTTCGAGAAAGAAGACATTTCGAAGAAAGCCTTCAGAACTCGTTATGGCCATTACGAATTTCAAGTTATGCCGTTTGGTTTGACAAACGCACCTGCCGTATTCATGGACCTTATGAATCGGGTATGCAAACCATATCTGGATAAATTCGTGATTGTCTTTATTGATGATATTCTGATATATTCGAAGAACAAGAAAGAACACGAAGAACACCTTAAGCTAATCTTAGAGTTGCTTAAGAAAGAGGAGTTGTATGCCAAATTTTCCAAATGTGAATTTTGGATTCCCAAAGTACAGTTCCTCGGTCACGTGATCGATAGTGAAGGAATTCATGTGGATCCAGCCAAGATTGAATCCATTAAAGATTGGACATCTCCTAAGTCACCAACGGAGATTCGTCAATTTTTAGGTCTTGCTGGGTACTATCGAAGATTCATTGAAGGGTTTTCAAAGATCGCCAAACCAATGACTAAGCTTACTCAAAAGAAGGTCAAGTTTGAGTGGGGAGATAAACAAGAAGCAGCTTTTCAACTGTTGAAGCAAAAGTTGTGCAGTGCACCAATCCTTGCATTACCTGAAGGAAGCAAAGATTTCATCGCATACTGCGACGCTTCAAAGAAGGGTTTGGGCGCTGTGTTGATGCAAAGAGAAAAGGTGATTTTCTAATTATCACGCCAGTTAAAAATTCATGAGAAGAACTATACGACTCATGATTTGGAACTTGGAGCAGTAGTGTTCGCTCTCAAGATTTGGAGGCACTATCTATACGGAACCAAGTGTACAGTGTTCACGGATCATAAAAGCTTACAACACATTCTTGATCAGAAGGAACTAAACATGAGACAACGCCGATGGTTAGAGTTGCTTAGTGATTACGATTGCGATATTCGTTATCACCCGGGGAAAGCCAATGTCGTTGCTGATTCGCTCTAGCAGGAAAGAACGAGAACCACCATTAAGAGTTCGAGCCTTAGTTATGACTGTTAGTTTGGATCTTCCCAAACAAATCTTGAAGGCTCAGACTGAAGCACGGAAACCAGAGAACATCAAAAATAAAGATGTTGGAGGAAGTTGGGTTGAAAACGCTAAATATCCAAGAGGCGATTTAGGACAGAAAAGATGGAACCTCCGTACGGATGAACCCTATGCCAGCAATGGCAGGAGTTGGCTACTTGTTATGACGATTTACAGACGTAATCATGCACTAGTCCCATAAATCAAAGTACTCTATAACATCCGGGCTCAGACAAAAAATGTATCAAGATATGAAAAGCCTATATTGGAATTTGAAAGTGAAGGGTACTGATGTGATAGGGTACAACCAACATTTCTAGGAACTAGCACTACTGTGTGTTAGGATGTTTCCTAAGGAGTCTGACAAGATTAAAAGGTACATCGGCGGATTGCCCGACATGATCCATGGAAATATTGTAGCATCAAAGCCGAAAACCATGCAAGAGGCTGTTGAAATGGCCACTGAACTAATGGATAAGAAAGTCATCATCATTGCTTAAAGACAGGCTGAGAACAAAAGGAAGTTTGAAAACACTTCCCAAAACAATCAAAACCAACAACAACAGAACAAGAGGCAGAACACTGGTAGGGCTTATACTACAAGGACTGGTGAAAAGAAGCTTTACGGGGGATCTAAACCCCTATGCACTAAATGCAACTATCACCACGACGGTCCGTGTGCTCCAAAATGCCACAAATGCAAAAATGTTGGCCATTTTGCTTGTGACTGTAGGAGTACGGGAAATGCCAACAATTTTAATAATTAGAGGGGCACTGGGACAGGCCAGAAACCTACTTGCTTCGAGTGTGGAGTTCAAGGACACTTCAAGAGGGAATGCCCAAAGCTGAAGAACAACAAGAACCATGGAAATGAAGTTGGTAATGACAAGGCTCCAGCCAAAGTGTATGTGGTGGGACATGCAGAGACAAACCCAGATTCCAATATCGTGACAGGTATGTTCCTTCTCAACAACCGCTATGCTTCTATATTATTTGATACTGGTGTCGATAGGAGTTTTGTGTCTACTGCATTTAGTTCCCAATTGGATATCACGCCATCTACCTTAGGTCACTATTATGATGTCGAACTAGCTAACGGGAGGATAATTGGGTTAAACACTATCCTTAGGGGTTGCACATTAAATCTCCTGAACCACCTATTCAACATAAATTCAATGCCCGTAGAACTTGGTAGTTTTGACGCTATAACTGGTATGGATTGGTTGGCAAGGTACCAAGCAATCATTATGTGTGCCGAGAAGATCGTTCGTATCCCCTAGGGAAATGAAACATTAATTGTTCACAGTAACAGAAGCAACCAGGGATACGAGGCTCGTCTGCACATCATCTCGTACTCCAAAACACAAGAATACATGCTAAAAGGATGTCCAGTCTTTTTGGCACATGTTACTACAAAGGAGGTTGAAGACAAGTTAGAGAAGAAGCGACTTGAGGATGTACCAATAGTTTGATATTTTCCTGAAGTATTTCCTGAGGACTTGCCGGGTCTTCCTCCGACTCGAAAAGTGGAATTTCAAATCGATTTGATACCTGGTGCTGCACCCGTAACTCGGGCGCCTTATCGATTGGCACCTTCTGAAATGAAAGAGTTGTCGGAGCAACTAAAAGAACTATCTGACAAAGGCTTTATAAGACCTAGTTCCTCACCCTGGGGAGCTCCGGTCTTGTTTGTCAAGAAGAAGGACGGATCGTTTCGAATGTGCATTGATTACCAGGAATTGAATAAACTGACGGTGAAGAACCGTTATCCGCTCCCAAGAATTGATGATTTATTTGATCAGCTTCAAGGGTCGAGTGTCTACTCGAAGATCGACCTAAGGTCGGGTTATCACCAACTGAGGGTTCGAGAAGAAGACATTCCGAAGACCGCTTTTAGAACCCGTTACGGCCATTATGAATTTCAAGTTATGCCATTTGGTTTGACAAACGCACCTGCCGTATTCATGGACCTTATGAATCGGGTGTGCAAACCATATTTGGATAAATTCGTAATTGTCTTTATTGATGATATTCTGATATATTCAAAGAACAAGCAAGAACACGAAGAGCACCTTAAGCTAATCTTAGAATTGCTTAAGAAAGAGGAGTTGTATGCCAAATTTTCCAAGTGTGAATTTTGGATTCCCAAAGTACAGTTCCTTGGTCACATGATTGATAGTGAGGGCATTCACATGGATCCCACCAAGATCGAATCCATTAAAGATTGGGCATCTCCTAAGTCGCCAACGGAGATTCATCAATTTTTAGGTCTTGCTGGGTATTATCAAAGATTCATTGAAGGGTTTTCGAAGATCGCCAAACCGATGACCAAGCTCACCCAGAAGAAGGTCAAGTTTGAGTGGGGTGATAAACAAGAAGCAGCTTTTCAACTGTTGAAGCAGAAGTTGTGCAGTGCACCAATCCTGGCCTTACCTGAAGGAAGCGAAGATTTTATCGCATATTGCGATGCTTTAAAGAAGGGTTTGGGCGTTGTGTTAATGCAAAGAGAAAAGGCATTGCTATATGCATCACGCCAACTGAAGAAATCATGAGAAGAATATATACTCATTGATTTGGAGCTTGGAGCGGTAGTGTTCGCTCTCAAGATTTGGAGGCACTACCTTTATGGAACCAAGTGCACGGTGTTCACTGATCATAAGAGTCTACAACACATTCTTAATCAGAAAGAGTTGAACATGAGGCAACGTCGTTGGTTGGAGTTGCTCAGTGATTACGACTGTAAGATTCGTTATCACCCGGGAAAGGCAAACATTATTGCTGATTCTCTATGCAGGAAGGAGAGAGATCAACCATTAAAAGTTCGAGCCTTATTCATAACTATTGGCTTGGATCTTCCCAAACAAATCTTGAATGCTCAGACTGAAGCACAAAAACTAGAAAACATCAAGAACGAAGATGTTGGAGGCATGTTGCTTGAAAATGCTAAGGATCCGGAGAAAGTTAGAAAGGAAAAGTTGGAACCATGTACGGATGGAACTCTATGCTTCAATAGCAGGAGTTGGTTACCATGTTATGGCGACTTAAGGACTGTGATTATGCACGAGTCCCACAAGTCAAAATACTCTATTCATTCGGGTTCTGACGAGATGTACCAAGATATGAAGAAGCTATATTGGTGGGCGAATATGAAGGTAAACATCGCCACCTATGTTAGCAAGTGTTTGACATGTGCTAAGGTCAAGGCTAAACATCAAAGGCCATCAGGATTGTTAGTACAACCCAAGATACCTGAATGGAAATGGGACAACATCACTATGGATTCTGTCACTAAGTCATCGCAAGGCTACGACACTATTTGGGTGATCGTTGACCAACTCACTAAGTCTGCAATCTTTGTACCAATAAGAGAGACTGATCCTATGGAGAAACTTGCAAGAATGTACCTAAAGGAGGTTGTTACGAGGCATGGAATACCTGTTTCAATCATTTGTGATCGCGACCCAAGGTTCGCATCCAATTTTTGAAGGTCACTTCAGAATGCTTTAGGTACTAACTTGGATATGAGTGCTGCATACCATCCACAAAAAGACAGACAAAGCAAGAGGACTATTCAAACTCTCGAGGATATATTTCGTGCTTGTGCAATCGACTTTGGAAAGGGTTGGGTTAACCAATTGCCATTAGTCGAGTTCTCATATAACAATAGCTATCACGCTAGCATCAAGGCTGCACCATTTGAAGCACTTTATGGTCAAAAGTGTTGTTCACCTATTTGTTGGACCGAAGTTAGAGTGTCGTTCACCCGTTTGTTGGGCCGAGGTTGGAGAAGTTCAACTCACTCGTCCAGAAATAGTGCAAGAAACAACTGAGAAGATCGTTCAAATCAAGCAGAGAATGCAAGGTGCACGCGATCGACAAAAGAGTTACGCGAATTTAAAGCGTAAAGCGATGGAATTTCAGGTTGGGAATAAAGTTATGCTTAAAGTTTCACCTTGGAAAGGGGTCGTACATTTTGGCAAACGGGGTAAGTTAAACCCTAGGTATGTTGGACCTTTCAAGGTGTTAGAAAAGGGTGGAGATGTTGCTTAAAAGCTCGATCTTCTAGAAGAGTTAAGCAGGGTTCACAATACATTTCATGTATCCAACTTGAAAAAGTGCTATGCCAACGAACCGTTAGCCGTTCTGTTGGATGGACTTCATTTTGATGACAAGCTTTAGTTTGTTGAGGAACCCGTTGAGATCATGGACCGTGAAGTTAAATGGTTGAAGCAAAGACGAATCCCATTAGTCAAGGTTCGATGGAACTCCAAGAGAGGTCCTGAGTTTATATGGGAACGCGAGGATCAATTCCGAAAGAAATACCCACATCTCTTCAAAGACCGTACCGTCGTCAAGTGCCGCGTCTTAAGCCTTGAGGACAAGGATCACTTAACGGGGGGAGACTATAACACCCCGTGTTTTAGGGTCATCGACGTCTTCAATAAATCCACAATGTATCTTTTGTATTGTACGTGTTTGCTTTAAATCGTAAACGTTAAGTTTAATCGCGTACGCCAAAACTTAGCGTTCAATGTAAACGGGCACCAAACAATTAAATGGTTACATTAAGCAAGTGTTAAGTAATTATTTTGATGATAATTATTAATTTTGTTCATTTTATTTTTATTGGTTGTGTAAATTGATTTCGTTTCGTGATAAAATACGTTTAGGCATTCCCGGAACCACCAAAACTTTTCTACGCTTCAACAAATACCCACATTTATACCCAATACATAAAAGTTACATAATATTATCATGAATATCATAATATGGCCGGATTTCTAGTGATAGACCAAGAAAATGCATCAAAAATTATCAACATGCAAATGTACATACAATAACACATTAAAGCTTATGTTTCCTTGACCAAGACTAACCATTTTTGACCATGACCACCCATAAAACCCTCATGGTGTCTCCTTGACTAGTCCTACATGTATATTACTTATAGATTGCAAGAGATAAGTTCACATAACACTTAACACTTAGAAAAAAAAATCAAAAATCTCTCCCTTTGTGCTCATATAAGCCCACGGCTCAAAACAACACCCTTAAATAATTCTTACAAATTTTTCTATAACACATACAAGCCTTAAAATATCATATCTAAGATACCTCAAGATGATTTGAAGCATTGGTTAACCATTTGCAAGTGTGGAAACAAGAAAAGGAAGCTAGGGTTTTTCTTGGAAATCTAGGGTTTTAAAGGGTGCAAGCTTGGGTTTAAAGTCTAAACAAGGGTTTAGCACATATTTTTCATCATCATCATTCATCATAAGGTTACCTAAAAGCCTTTATCTTTTCATTTCATGAGTTTTCATGCATATATTAGTTCTTTATAGCAAAATCACCATTTAGGACTTTTAAACATGTAAAAAGAGTTTTTACTTGTAATCATTGTTTTGTACACTTTTACAAATGTTATGATGTTAATGATATCATGTTAAAATAGATGTAAAAGTATTGTACCATGTTGATTTAGTGTAAAAATGGATATATACAAATTAGGGTTTTAAAAGTTCACTTAATAAGTTTCAAGTAAAAGTAAGGCAAAAGACTTGTTAATCTTGTTTCATGGACTTTATTTATGTTATATGGATGCTAAAATGAGGATACAATGGAAGTATAGATATTGTACACTTTTGATTAATGTATAAAAGATTCATGTATAAACTAGTAAATAAAGTATACTTAAGAAAATTATGGTTTAAAAGAGTTGTTATGGACTTGTTATCATGGACTTTTGGACAAGAGATGGACTAATGGACTTTATTATATGTAATACATATAATATATATATGGTATAAAAGACTTGTGGTAATTTACAAAGTTGAAAGTTATAAAAACAAAGTTTACATATGAATTCAAGAAAGACATCCAAACTTTCTGTTTTAATTCGACATACAACCTGACCATTTTATATTTTTATAAAATAGTACGTCTCATGACGATTCCAAAAAGCTAAGAAACTCGAAAAACGGATTAATAACGAAAAAGATACGCTAATTACGAGTTATACGTTAATTAAACGGGTTTATAAAATAACTTTTATAAAAACAAGTTATAAAACTTATACAAACAGAAGGTTTGATATTTTTATTAAATCACACATATTTTTAGGATTCCAAAAAGATAAGAATCGTGATTTTTCAAACAATAACGAAGAAGTTACGGATTACGCGAGTTTACGACAATAAATACTTTTATAAAACTATTTTTATAAAAGTTACTATTCATGACAGAAACTTTTATTTTTTTAAACCTCATAAATCAATAGAACTTTCAATTACGAGAACGTGCTCGAAAGAATCGCTAAAAACGGAGCTATAACGAATAAAATACGACGTTTACGGGTTTTACGATAACTAAAACTATAAAAATAACTTTATAACTGGTGTGAACAGTAAAAAGTACTGTTCATCAGGGGACTAAAAATATGAAAATGTCAAATATTGATAACTCGTCTTAATACGAAAACGTGGACATAAGAAACGCAAGAAACGGACTTGAAACGCGAAAGTTACGCCGGTTTTACTACAACGGAAATTATAAACGTTTTAACTTATTAAACACAATTTTACCAAAACAATTAGATGGTGATTAGCTATATAGAATGATATATGGTAGTAGTTACCCAATGTGATTAGTACTTATACGACCTTAAATTAAATAGGTTTCATAATTTGACGATTTGGCGGTGACGCATTATTTATGATATACTGATATTCGCTCATCAAGGTGAGTTCATAGGGGCCCCCTACGTTTTACATGATTTTGTTTTATAAGTTTTTGGGGTTGAGAAACATGATTGTTTACAATTGGGACAACAAGTTTGGTATGTTTTACATTATGATTAGTTGTTGCCTAAGTAGACGATAACCTCTAGTTGAGCCAATTATCTATAAACTGTCAAGTTACTGAGATTGTGAGCTCGAATGTTTAAAATAGATTCTATTATGGATTGACCATCACGTTGGGTGTGATTAGCTATCACTGGGCAAACGAACGTATACCATGTCGAACATAGGATGTTGCGGGTTAGAACATCATCACGGGCAATGTAGGTCGTTTATATGGTATTCATTTATGTCGAGCTTCAGTGTCATGAGCTTAGTGCTACTGGTAATTACATGTATATGATGTCTGCTCTGTTGCATTATCATAACTTTGGGAAATCTTGTGGGTTCCTGACAATATATGATTTATCAATCCTTATGAATTCACCTACATTATTGTTGATGTTTTAAAAGCAATGTTTTTCAGGTGATTAGTAAGCATAGGTGCCAAGGTAATTGGGTGTTTTTGTTTTGGGATGTCATGCTAAAGATATGGATGTAGTATGTTGTGAGGAAAATCATGTGTTGGCTGTAAAACAGTATCTATGTAAACATATAAAATGAACAAGTTAAAGCTTCGGGCTTTTGTATCAAAACATGTGTTAAATACAATGTATCAGTTTTAAAATGACTGTTTGGTCATTTTATATATATCATGATGTTTTTTTGATATGGAAGTAAACACGCCCCAGTCCTTTATTTTCCATGCGACCCAATTTGGGGGTGTTACAGATTGGTATCAAGAGCCAAGGTTATAGAGAACCAGGTCAAATGTTTTTGCTGGACTATAACCGTTTTAAACATCAAATTTATACAAAGGGGTTTTACACAGGACATTACATATGTGCATACATTTCATGCATACATACTTGTTGCATTAGTTGGTTGGAATAGATGGCATTCGTAATTGATATACATGTTTATGATATAAATGTATATTTACTTAAGAGTCTTAGATTAATACTAATATAAAGCTATTTTGAATTTTTAATTCAGTCATGTCAGATTCGGTTTGAATCGGGGTTACATAATAGAGGTTTCCAACCCATTTGAGGGTTTATCAGACATAGGATCATTGAGAGCCGATGATCACGAGTACATTGAGCTGCCTTGGATGCAGAGGACCATACGTGGAGGCGCTCTTCAGGCCACCACCCTCTCAAGATTCCCGTGCCTGGCCCTGAGGGAGCCAGAGCACTATAGGCACTACCTTCGCTTAAGATTATGTTCCAGGCCCAGAGCATGCTGATGATGAGATTGTTGCTGAGGATCAGCCATATGCTGAGGATGCCTCACCCACTGCTCAGTCACCTGACTATGTCTCGGAGTTCGATCCTGAGGAGGACTCGGAGGAAGATGACGATGAGGACCCCGAGGAGGATCCTATTGACTATTCTACTGATGGAGGAGATGACGGAGACGATGAGGATGAGCCATCAGAGGAGGATGAGGATGATGATGTTGACATAGAGGCTGATGATGGGAGGAGAGAGGAGGAGGAGCACCCAGCTCCTGCCGACTCTGTAGTTGTTGCTTTACCAGCTGCTCATCTGCGGCTGCTGCTAGACCGGCTGGAGGTCTTAGGGCAGACTACGACTTTGTTGCCACTATGGATAGGGAGATTAGGCGTGATCCAGAGAGAGATATTGGATATGGGATCACCGACTTATGGGATGAGATAGGTGAGACCCTTGCAGGGAGGCACCAGTTAAGTAACTGACACGGAGTTGGGCTCGCATATCGATAGGCCATTTGAGTACGGGTTAGGCAAAGAAGACATGTATGAGATTTATTACGAGGTTTTTAGAGATGTAGCAGATGTCAGAGGTAGCTATTGGATGGTCGGCATCAATGTGTTTGTTTGTTTAGAGACATACGGAGCTTCTGAAGACAGCTTTTTGAACCCATTACTGGCCATTATGGAATTTCAAGTTATGCGTTTGGTTTTACAAACGAACTTGCCGTATGCAGGACCTTAGTGAATCGGCAGTGTAGATCTTATCTGGATAAATTTCATGATTGTCTTTATTGATGATTTTTCTGTTATATTCATAAGACAAGCGCAAGAACACGACAGGAGCCACCTAAGTACATCTTAGAATTGCTTAAGAAAGAAGAGTTGTTATGCCAAATTTTCCAATGTGAATTTTGGATTCATACATGTACAGTTCCTAGGTCTGTGATATGATAGTAAGGGCTAATTACGTGGGATCCCGCCAAGATCGAAACCATTTCTGATTGGGCATCTCCTAAGTCAACACGGAGATTCGTCAAATTTTTAGTAGTGCTGGGTATTACGGAGATTCATGTAGGATTTTCAAATGAATCCACAAAACTAAGGACAAGCTTACTCAATGAAGGGTCAAGTTTGTTATGGGAGTTGATAAACAAGAAAGCCAACTTTTCAATGTTGAAGCTGAAGTAAAGTTGTGCAGTGCACCAATCTTGAGCTTTACCACGATGGAAGCGAAGATTTTCATCGATAATGCGATGCTTCCAAAGAAGGGTTTGGGCACTGTGTTGATGCAAGAGAGAAGGTGTTGCTTATGCATCACGCCATAACAATCTTCATGGTTCTCCGCTGAATGAATTCATGAAGAATAACTATACGACTTATGATTTGGAACTTGAAAACGGTGTGTTTTCTCTGAAACTCTGGAGATACCTATCCTGTACCGGTAACCAAGTGTACGATGTTCACGGGATCACAAGAGTCTCTACAACAAATTCTTAATCCAAAGGAGTTGAATATGAGGCAGCGTTCGTTGGTTAGAATTACTTAGTGATTACGATTGTGAGATTCGTTATCACCCGAGGAAAGCAAATGTTGTCGCTGACGCCTTGAGCAGAAAGGAACGAGAGCCACCATTAAGGGTTCGAGCCTTAGTCATGAATATTGTTTGAGTATTCCCCTACATAAAATTTTGGCGTGCTCAGATGAAGCACGAAAACCAAGGAGAAACATCAAGAAAAATATGTTGGAGTTATGTTGGTTGAAAATTTAAAGGATCAAGGAGAAAGAAATTTAGAACGGAAAAGTTTAGAACCCCAGTGCGGATGGAAACTCCTATGCTTCAATGGAAGGAGTTGGTTTACCATGTTATGGTGTGATTCTGAGGAATGTGATCATGCACGAGTCCCACAAGTCAAAATACTCTATTCATCCGGGTTTTGATAAGATGTACCAAGACATAAAGAAGCTATATTGGTGGCCCAATATGAAGGCAAACATCGCCACCTATGTTAGCAAATATACTAACGTATGTTAAGGTCAAGGTAGAAAATTCCATAAGGCCATAGGGATTGTTGGTTATACTGATATTACCTTATGAAGTGGGATAACATCATACGGATTTTGTCATGAGCCTCCTAAGTCGTCACAAGGGTTACGACACCATTTGGGTGATTGTTGACGGATCTCACTAGTCCGCAAATCTTTGTACAAATGAGGAAAACTGATCCGATGGATAGAATTGCAAGAAATGTACCTATAGGAGGTGGGTCCGTCGAGGAATGGAATACATCTCATCGATTATTTGTTGATCGTGACCCTAAGGTTCGCATTCTTATTTTTGGAGGTCACTTCAGAATGCTTTAGGTACTAGTTTGGATATGAGTAATGCGTACCATCCACAAACAGACGGACAAAGCGAGAGGACTATTCAAACTCTCGAGGATATGTTGCGTACTTGTGCAATCGACTTTGGAAAGGGTTGGGTTAACATTTGCCATTAGTCGAGTTTCTCATATAACAATATGATATCACGCTAGCATCATGGCGCCCATTGAAGACTTTATTCGTCGATTGTGTCGTTCACCTGTTTGGTCGGACCGAAAGTTGGGAGAGGATCAAATCCTCGGTCCAGAACTAATTCAAGAGATGACTAAGAAAATCGTCCAAATCAAGCAAAGGATGCAGCCGTGCTCGGTTGATCGACAGAAGATTTATGCTGATCTAAGCGTTAAATGATGGAATTCCAATTCGGGGTAAAGTTATGCCTAATGTTTTCGCCTTGTAAAAGGGGTCGTAACATTTTGGCATATCGGGATGAAGTTAAACCCTAGGCTGTTAGGACCCTTTCAAGGTGTTAGAAAAGGTTGGAGAGGTTGCTTACAAGCTTGAGCTTCCAGAAGAGTTAAGCAGGGTTCACAATACATTTCATGTATCCATACTAGAAAAATGTGCTATGGCCGACGAACCGTTAGCCGTTGTTTGGAATGGACTTCTTTGGTTGACAAGCTTTAGTTTTGTTGAGGAACTCATTGAAGATCATTGGACCGGTGAAGTTATAACGGTTTGAAAGCAAAGCTACATCCCATTAGTAAAGGTTCGATGGAACTCTAAAGAGAGGTCTGAGTTAAATGGGGAACGCGAGGATTTATTTCGGAAGAAAATACCCACACTTTCTCAAAGACCGCACCGCCGTCAAGTGCGCGTATTTAAGCCATGAGGAACAAAGGGCTCACTTAACGGGGGGAGACTTTAACACCATGTTTTAGGGTCATTGACGTCATCAATAAATCCACAATGTATCTTTTGTATTGTACGTGTTTGCTTTAAATCGTAAACGTTAAGTTTAATCGCGTACGCCAAAAATTAGCGTTCAATGTAAACGGGCACCAAACAATTAAATGTTTACATTAAGCAAGTGTTAAGTAATTATTTTGATGATAATTATTAACTTTGTTCATTTTATTTTTATTGGTTGCGTAAATTGATTTCGTTTCGCGAATAAAATACGTTTTAAGGCTTTGCCCGGGGTGAACACCCAAACTTTTCTACGCTTCAACAAATACCCACATTTATACCCAATACATAAAAGTTACATAATATTATCATAAATATCATACTATGGCCGGATTTCTAGTGATAGACCAAGAAAATGCATCAAAAATTATCAACTTGCAAATGTACATACAATAACACATTAAAGCTTATGTTTCCTTGACCAAGACTAACCATTTTTGACCATGACCACCCATAAAACCCTCATGGTGTCTTCTTGACTAGTCCTACATGTATATTACATATAGATTTCAAGAGATAAGTTCACATAACACTTAACACTTAGAAAAAATAAAAAATCTCTCCCTTTGTGCTCATATAAGCCCACGGCTCAAAACAACACCCTTAAATAATTCTTACAAATTTTTATACAACACATACAAACCTTAACACCTCATATCTAAGATACCTCAAGATGATTTGAAGTATTGGTTAACCATTTGCATGTGTGGAAACAAGAAAAGGAAGCTAGGGTTTTTCTTGGAAATCTAGGGTTTCAAAGGGTGCAAGCTTAGGTTTAAAGTCAAAACAAGGGTTTAGCACATATTTTTCATCATCATCATTCATCATAAGGTTACCTAAAAGCCTTTATCATTTCATTTCATGAGTTTTCATGCAGATATTAGTTCTTTATAGCAAAATCACCATTTAGGATTTTTAAACATGTAAAAAGAGTTTTTACTTGTAATCATTGTTTTGTACACTTTTACAAATGTTATGATGTTAATGATATCATGTTAAAATAGATGTAAAAGTATTGTACCATGTTGATCTTAGTGTAAAACATGGATATTATACAAATTAGGTTTTTTTAAAAGTTTGACTAATAAGTTTCAGTAAAAGTAAGGTATAAAACTTGTTAATTTGTTTCATGGACTTTATTTTTGTTATTGAATGCTAAAATGAGGATATAATGGAAGTATAGATATTTTACATTTTGTTAATGTAATGTATAAAAGAATCAGGTATAAAACTAGTAATAAAAGTATACTTATGGTTTAAAAGAGTTGTTATGGACTTGTTATCATGGACTTTTGGACAAGAGATGGACTAATGGACTTTATTATATGTAAGACATATAATATATATGGTATAAAAGACTTGTGGTAATTTACAAAGTTGAAAGTTATAAAAACAAAGTTTACATATGAATTCAAGAAAGACATCCAAACTTTCTGTTTTAATTCGACATACAACCTGACCATTTTATATTTTTATAAAATAGTACGTCTCATGACGATTCCAAAAAGCTAAGAAACTCGAAAAAGGTTTTAATAACGAAAAAAGATAAGCTATTACGAGTTATATGTTAATTTAAAACGGGTTTTTTATAAAATAAACTTTTATAAAAAAAGTTATAAAAAACTTTATACAAACAGAAGGTTTGATATTTTATTAAATCACACATATTTTTAGGATTCCAAAAAGATAAGAATCATGATTTTTCAAACAATAACGAAGAAGTTACGGATTACGCGAGTTTACGACAATAAATACTTTTATAAAACTATTTTATAAAAGTTACTATTCATGAAAGAAACATATATTTTTTTAAACCTTATAAATAGATAGTACTTTCAATAACAAGAACGTGCATGAAAGAATCGCTAAAAACGGAGCTATAATGAATAAAATACGACGTTTACGGGTTTTATGATAACTAAAACTATAAAAATAACTTTATAACTGGTGTGAACTGTAGAAAGTACTGTTCATCATGGGACTAAAAATATGAAAATGTCAAATATTGATAACTCGTCTTAATACGAAAACGTGGACATAAGAAACGCAAGAAACGGACTTGAAACGCGAAAGTTACGCCAGTTTTACTACAACAGAAATTATAAACGTTTTAACTTATTAAACACAATTTTACCAAAACAATTAGATGGTGATTAGCTATATAGAATGATATATGGTAGTAGTTACCCAATGTGATTAGTACTTATACGACCTTAAATTAAATAGGTTGCATCTGACGATTTGCGTGACCAATTATTTCATGATAATACTTGACATTCGCTCACTCAAGGTGGTTCATAGCCCACAACTTGTTTACATGATTTTGTTTTTAAGTTTTTGGGGTGAGAAACATGCAATGTTTTATAATTGGACACAAGTGGTTAAGTTTTATATTATGATTACGTGTTGCCTAAGTAGCGATAACCCTAGTTGAGCCCATTATCATGAACTGTCAGTTACTGGATTGTGAGCGCGAATGTTATGAATAGATCTATTGGGATTGACATCCCCGTTCGGGTGATTAGCTATCACTGGGCAAACGAACGTATACCATGTCGAACATAGGATGTTGCGGGTTAGAACATCATCACGGGCAATGTAGGCCATTTATATGGTATTCATTTATGTCGAGCTTCAGTGTTATGAGCTTAGGGCAACGTAATTACATTTATATGATGTCTGCATCTGTTGCATTATCATACACTTGGGAAATCTTGTGGTCCTACAATATATGATTTATCAAACCTATGAATTCACCAACATTATTATTGACGTTTTAAAGCAATGTTTTTTAGGAGATCAGTAAGCATAAGGTGCCAAGGATACATTGGTGATTTTGTTTTGGGATGTCATGCTAAAGATATGGTTGCATTATGTTTTGGGAAACTCATGTGTTATGAACCAGTATCTTTGTAACAATAACAATGAACAAGTTAAAGCTTCGGGCTATTTGTATCAAACATTTATTAAATCCAATGTATCAGTTTTAAAATGACTTTTTGGTCGTTCTATATATATCTTGTGTTTTGATCTGAGAAGTAACACGCCCCGGACCCTTATTCCGCTGCGACCCAATTTAGGGATGTTACACTCACCTTCAACCCCACTTTAACCCTACCTCTCACAACCTGACCAAAGAAGATTGACACCATGGCAATCCCAAGAAGACCCATTGGCTGATAGGACAAGGACAAAGATTCTAGGGCTAGGATTGGAAGTCTTGAAGAGGAAGTTAGAATGGATGGCTTGGATTAATGATTGAAGGCATCTCTCAAGTCTCTCACAGAAGAAACACACCCAAGCCCCATGGCTTTTCTATAAATAGGGCTAGAAATCTTCATTTAAGACCATCTAGTTTAGGAGTAGGGTAGATGTTTTTAGCTTCTTTTACAGCTTAATTGTCTTTAAATATTGTAATTTCTCTTTCAAGCATTGTAACCTTTTAAAGTTTAATAAAAGTTCAGTTTTAATACAAGTTTGTGCCGAATTTGCTTCTCATTTTTTATGCAATTTAGCGTAAATATGTTTTGATTTCACTTAAATAAAGCTCAAATAAGATCTCAGTTCTCTTTAAAAGTCAGTTCTAAAATCAATTTAATCTTTCTTTAATAATATTGTTACATTAAAATCAGCTTAAATACCTTTGCTTATAATGGAGTGCTTAATTTTAAGGATGATAAGCCAGATTCAGATGGGCTTATAGGTTTTACTAGCTTATTTTAAAACAAGCTAGAGCTTGTAGAATAGCTCTAAGAGCATTAATGTCCTTGTTTAGTGCAAAGGACCAGGTACTCTTACTTTTCTTATTTTATAGCTTATTTATGTTTTTGCTTATTTTCTGCTTATTCTCTGCTTATTAATGCTTAATATTGCTTAATATTGCTTATTCTTTCTTTATAAATGCTTTTCATGTTTATGTTTTAGCTTATATGTCTTTTGGATTAGTTTTCATTTTAAACTGCCTTATTTATCCTAAAGCTGCTTATTCTATGTGCTTATTGTCCTGTGCTTATTTCTATGTTTTTATTGCTTATTTGTCCTTAAGTATGTTGATGCTTAATTTGTTTCCAGTGTTCAAAAGCTTTATAATATGTTTTAAGTTTTAAATTGGATTTATGATTCTAAAGGGGTGTTTGGCACAGGCAGCACTAACATATGTTAGTACTGCCTGAGTCATCTTTGGCTTTAAGTCTAACTTTTATAAGCTCTTTAGTGATCTTATAAACTGATTTAATAAGCTTTTATAGCTTAGATTTTAGTTTTAAGGTATTTGCTATAAGTTCTTATGATTTGAGGTCTTAATGCTTTCTTAAAATGCTTATATTTAAATCTGGTCGAAATGCATTCATAAGTGTTGTTTTTAGCTTCATTATGATCTTTATTTGCATTAGATAGTATCTAGTTAAGTTTGCATTAGCCATTTAAGTTTTAGCATAATCTGCCTTTACAAGTTTTCTAGTGTTTTTAGTTTAAATTTCATTTTTCAATTTTAATACTAGTTTAGCTATAAGTTGTTTTAGGTTCTGAGATTGATTGCACAAGCTTATTGGAGTACTAGCTTAATTTGTTTAAGCTTATTTCACACTTTAGTCATCATTTAGTAGCTTAATTTTAGGACTGCAAATAGCATTTTTCTTCTTTTATAAAAACTTAAAAAAACCAAAAACAAGTTAGATATCAGTCACTTATGCAGATCTTTTTAGGCTTATTTTCTTATTCTAATTTCTTAAATTCAGCTTTTATATGTTTAATGGTCAGCAATCTTAATCTATTTTCAGGTTTTTACTTTTTCTAAGTGCTTATTAGTTCTCTAAAGTAGCTTGAAATTTGGCAAAAAAGTCTTTAGAAAGTGAATTTTGTGTCAAACTGTCTTAATGGTTCTCAGTGCTTATTATGCTATTTTGTTTGCTTAATGTTAGTCTCTTATGCTTATTAGGTCATGCTTTTCATCTGTTTTTAAGTTTTAGCTTTTTATTTAGATTATTGAATCTTAAAAGTTAGCTTAAAATCTGTCCTTAGTCTTTATAAATCTGTTTAAGTGTCCTTTGTCTTTAAGATTTTAGTAATTTTCTAGCTTATTAGGTTTGCTTATTTTTGTTCTTTAGTGCTTATTAGGTATAAGTTAAAATATGTTTTTTTAGCTCATTTGTCTTTAGGATAGCTTATAATTGCTTTTTAAGTCCAAGCAGTTAGGTTAAATGTCAAGTTTTGAAGAGCCAAATCTGTCACTTTTTCTTATGCTAATTTCTAGCTTATTTAGTGTGCTTGTTTTCACTCATTAGTTCTTATTAGGTTTAGGATTATATTTGTTTTAAGTTTTATTTCAGTTCACTTTAGCTTATTAAATCAAAAATACTAAACAAGTTTTAGTTAAATATTCAAGTTAGCTTTTAAGCTAACTATCTCTTTGAATCAGCTTTTTCCAGCTTATTTGTAAGGTTTTTCAAAAAGTTTTTTTATTAAAGTTGCTTAGTTTAGCTTAATATAGCTTTTTCAAAAAGAAATTTTGCAAAACAAAAATGTTTTATAAAAAAGAGAGGTCACATGGGTCGAACTTGTGACCTCCCCTTCACACACCAACACCTTAACACCACCACACACTACCAACTGCACCCTTGGGTCTTTTTCGTTAGACTCTTGGGGCAGTTGGTATTTAAGAGGTTTTTACCCTTATAAGCTAACAGCCTCTTTTGCTTATTTATAGCTTATTTCAATAAGCTGTTTGAACCATTTTATTTTTTAGGTTTAAAATAGTTCAAAGTAATTTTTTGTGAATTTTTCAGAATTTTCCAAGTTAGTTTAATATTTTTAATGCATTTTTTTAAATCCGTTTTTAATTCATAATAAAAAATATAAAAGTCAAAAAAATATAATTCGTTTTTCTAAAATTTTCTTTTATCATTTAGGACTTTTAAAAATTAAATTTGCTTTTGTAGGGTTTAAATTTGATAATTTAGGTTTTAGAGTCGCGTTTTTTTATTCCCGTTAACGTTTTTAGGTTCGATCTTTAATTGCTTTAATTGTTTACTTGCGTTTATTTGTTTTTGCATTTTATTTGTAGAAATAGAATCCCAAATCAAAATTTGATTATTCAAACACGCGATCACGAACTTAAACTCGATTCTCAATTCACGCCTCGTCGGGAAACGATCCGGGAAGGTTTTGGATTTTACTTTGGATAAAAGTAATCTTCTAGAAGCCTTACGGAATACTTACTCTCTCTCATTATTTGATATTTTGATTTTAATTATATATATGTATATTAAGTTATATATATAAGTATAGTTAAGTTGAAATCAGTGTGTTATTGTTGTGGTAAATGAGAAGAAAATAAGGACATATGCTAAGTCTAAGTATATAAAATAGATGTAAGATCTTTAGCAAAATATCTAGAGACAAGAATGGACAAGAAATAAATAAAGGTAAGTGGATAAGCATGGGTGTGGCGTGTGAAATGAAAGAAGCAAAGAAAAAGATGGCTTGAGTTGGTATATGTAAGAAATGAGTATTAGAGTTGGTGTTTAATAGGTGTAGTATAGATTTAAATGGTATTTTGTGTATATTACTTTAGGGGGCTGATTTTGCTTATTATTTGTTGAGGGAAAAAATTATCTTGATAGTATATAAGGTATAAGAGATGTTAGTTTAAAGGGGGTGCGGGTATTGGGTAGTTTGTGCATGCATGTACGCATTAAAACGCGAGTTTCAGCGACTTACGTAAAACTTGCAAAATAAATTATGTAGACTTATAAATTATATTCATTATTAGTCATATATCACCTATTTGACGTAAACTTATATTTGTTTAATGCTGGTTTACGTTTAAAATTATTTTTTAGTTTACGCGATTTATCTTAACGGTTATAATTAAAAGTAAACACGTAAAGGTTCAAAGTAAATAGTTTTGGGTTTATTGATGTAAAATGACCCAGAAATGTGGATTGTCACAGTCTCCCCGTGATAAAAGAATTTCGTCCTGAAATTCAGTTTGAGTGACTTTTGGAGTGGTGTTGACGAAGAGGTGCGGTTACTTGTTGCAGAATACTCATCTTAATCCTCCAAAAAAACGTGGTAACCAACTTCGTTTTCTTAATACAGAGAGTCTCATCGAGACGAGTTTCAACTCCTTGTTTAGACCATGAAGATTTTTGTTCTCAACATTCTCCTTCTTAATCGCTTCAGATTGAGCGTTCAAGATTTGTGATGGCAGATTCAAATTTTCCGTCATGACCAAAGTTTGACTCTTAGTGGCTTTCTTCGTTCCTTTCGGCTTAAAGCATTAGTTATGATATTTGCCCTTCCAGGGTGATAACGAATCTATACCTATGATGGCGTCACAACTACTAAGTCTTACGGTATTACGTTGACGTTTGAATGGGTGATTTAGTAAATTCCCTAATGGCGGCTAAACTCATTGGCGGGTTGTCCTAGGGCGACTATATAGGCGCTTAAACAAATGAATATCATATAATCAAATATAAAACGTAGCAGAACAAGCACCTATCAACGGATCCATAGAGTCATATGATCAATCAAAGTTAAAACAAGAAAAGTAATACCTTTGTAGCATGATCAGTAGAATCAAATGATGACCTTCACCATAACACGAAACCCCAATGAAACCAAGTAATCAATAGAGATCACCTCTATGATGTATCGACACTACTGTTGGGACTTAAAAGATTTCAAGGATTCTTACTACTGCTCAGGTACATAATGGAAATTATGCTAAGTAGTTAGTACTGGTAGTATAAAGTTACCACTGCTAGTTACTACTGTTAGTATAATTTAGTACTGTTAGTATTGAGTTTCTACTGTCAGTAGAAGTTAAGACTGCTCAGAGTTGAAGACTGAAAGTATGCTAAGTGGTTAGTACTGTTAGTACAAAAGTTACTACTGCTAGTGTAACTTAGTACTGTTAGTATAACTTAGTACTGCTAGAGTAAAGTTACAACTGTTAGCGTAAAGTTAGTACTGCTGGTACTTACTACTGCTTATGCTTAGTTTGTGCTGCTGGTTATAAAGATACAACTGCTGCTGAATTACAACTGCTAGAAGACTTACTGCTGTCAAGAGGATAAAGACGGATTAAAGAGATAAAGATTGATTAGAGAACAAGAATACTTACGAAGATAAGTATTAAGTTATTTTTGTAAAAGATATGTATAACATATTTGATTAAGAGATTACATTTATTTATAGAAAAGATCATGATAAGTTAGGAATGTATTGTAAGCCTTGTAAGACTCCTTGGTGTATAAAAGGGGATCCTAAGGTATAGAAAGATACATCAGTTTTCCATCTCAGTTTTCCATAGAGTTCATAGCTTCAAGGTCGTAAACCCTATCACTGAGTCAGAGTGATCGTATTAATATATATTGAAGCTTATTGTGTTGATTAGATCTTTGTGTCAAAACATACTTTACTGTTTCATTGAGAATACTTCTTAGTAGTATAAACTAGATTCCGCATAGTTTATATCATTCCATCAAAGTTTCATTCTTAGTATTTTTAGATTTATCCAAGGGTACTAAACCTTACAAGCTAAGGAGTTAAAGATCTATTCATTAGGATCAACAAGTGGTATCAGAGCTTGTTGTAAAGCTTTGAATAAGAAGAAGAGCATCCTAATTTTTTTGCATTAATGGCATACACATCTTCAGGAAGTTCTTCTAATTCAGATTCTGAGGTAGATTCTTGTTCTAAAACATGTGTAAAAGCTTATGTTACTCTTAAAGAACAATATGATAGTTTGGATTTTCTGGAGTTAGATGAATGCTTGGCCTTGGCCAATCTTGGTGCAAGCATCAACTTGATGCCCTAATCCATAATGAAGAAGCGCTCACTCCACCGACTTACTCCTACGCAATGATTCTTTGAGCTTTGCGGACGATTAACCACTCGACCGGCCGGCATTGCCGAAGATGTCTTTGTGAAAGTAGGAAAGTTTCCTTTTCCAACCGACTTCATAGTAATTGATTATGTTGTCGATCCTCGGGTCCCCTTAATTCTTGGGAGACCCTTTTTGAGGACGACACGTGCTTTGATTGTTGATTATGGTGAAGAATTAACTCTCCGAGTTGATGATGAAGCCAAGAACCTATAAAGTTTGTCAAACTTCGAGATACTCCTGACAATGATTCTGTGAACGATTAAAGTCGAAAGAGCGATGTCATCGACATAGCTTTTGCGGAGTATGCTCAAGAAGTGCTCAGATTCTCAGATAGTTCTACGAGTGGCAATCCTACTCCATCTTTAGATCCTTTCCTTTCTACTTTTTCTCTCTCTCTCTCACTCCTTTTGAGGAAGGAGACTTCATTTTGGAAGAAATCGAAGCTTGTCTTACAGATGATTCAATTCCATCAAGAATTAATGATGACAACTTTGATCCAGAGGGAGACCTTCTTCTACTTGAGAAGTTATTAAATGATGATCCATCATCTCTTCTCCCTCCAAAAGAACTTCATGTTGAGGAACTTAAAATCATAAAATCTTCTATTGATGATCCTCCGGAGCTTGAGCTCAAGGATCTACCTTCTCATCTTGAGTAATGGGCATTTTGGAGGTACTGATAAACTAACCCGTCATAATTGCTAAAAGACTTGAGCAGGTTTGACTTCTAAAGGTTTTTTAATCACCAAGCGTACCATTTCGCTTGAAAAATCTCCTGATATTAAGGGCAAATTGGGCCCTCAATTTTGTACTAACAAAATATTAATGGAGGATGACTCTAAACCGACAATTCAACATCAAATATGGGTTAACCCAAAAATTCATGAGGTTATCAAAAAGGAAGTTATCAAACTCCTTGATGTCAGATTGATTTATCCTATCTCTGACAGCCCGTGGGTTAGCCCCGTTCATTGTGTGCCTAAGAAGGGCGGTATAAATTACCGTAATTGAAATGATGTAATGAGTTGATACCTATCACAATTAGTTTACAAGGATAGGGTGTACGCATGCCCTACCGAAAGTTAAATGAGCCACTGTAAAGATCAATTCCCGTTACCAGTTTATGACCAAATGCTTGAGAGACCGCTGGAAAACGAATACTATTGTTTTCTAGATGGTTTCTCGGGATACTTTCAAATTCCTATTGACCCGCAAGACTAAGAGAAGACCACCTTCACTTGCCCTTATGGGACGTTTGCCTACCGATGTATGCCTTTCGGCTTATGTAATGCTCCAGGCACGTTCCAAAGGTGCATGATGGCCATTTTCCAAGATATGATCGAGGAAACAATAGAGGTCTTCATGGATGATTTCTCAGTCTTTAGGGATTCTTTCTCTTCATGCCTCTCCCATTTAGAAAAAAATGCTCAAACGGTGCGAAGACACTAATTTAGTTCTAAATTGGGAGAGAAGCCTTGTTTAATGAAAAGATGCATTATTTTAGGACATAAATTTTCAAAGGTCCGGGATTGAGGTCGACAAAGCTAAATCCAATGTTATAGCTAAACTCCTTATCTGACTTCCGTTAAAGGCATTCGAAGTTTTTTAGGTCACGTCGGGTTCTATCGTCGATTTATTCAAGATTTTTCTAAAATAGCCCGGCCGATGACCCATGTTCTTGAAAAAGATACCCCTTTCATCTGCTCAAAAGAATGTATTGAATCATTTAATATACTTAAGAAGAAGTTAACCTAAGCTCCGATTTTAGTTGCCCCCGATTGGGACCTACCATTCAAAATTATGTGTGATGCTAGTGATTACGAGGTAGGTGCAGTCTTGGGGCAACGTAAGACCAAACATTTTTAGCCTATATACTATGCAAGTAAGACCATGACGGATGCTCAAGTACATTACACCACTACGGAAAAAGAGTTATTAGCCATGGTGTATGCTTTTGAGAAATTCCAGCCTTACTTAGTCTTGTCAAAGACCATAGTGTATACGGACCACTCGACTCTTAAATATCTTCTTGCCAAGCAATATGCTAAGCCGAGATTGCTCTGGTGGATTTCCTACTCCAAGAATTTGATATCATTATTCGTGATAAAAAAAGAGCGGAGAATCTTGCGGCCGACCACTTGTCAAGACTAGAAAATCCCCATCAAAGTGATCTTGAGAAAAAGGAAATTACAGAAACATTTCCTCTCGAGACACTTGGAATGGTTACCTTTCGTGGTGATTCGATTACCCCATGGTTTGCTGACATTGCAAACTACCATGCGGGGAATTTTATTGTGAAATGGATGTCGTCCCAACAAAAGAAAAAAATTCTTTAAAGACGTGAAGCATTAAGAAAAAGGAAATTATGAAAACATTTCCTCTCGAGACACTTGGGATGGTTACCTTTCGTGGTGATTTGAGTACCCCATGGTTTGCCGACATTGCAAATTACCATGCAGGGAATTTTATTGTGAAAGGGATGTCGTCCTAACAAAAGAAAAAATTCTTCAAAGACGTAAAGCATTATTTTTGGGACGACCCCTACTTGTTTAGAATTTGTGCGGATCAAATGATTAGGCTATGTGTTTTCGGCCAAAAAGCCGTTGATATCCTCACGACTTTCCATAATAGACCCACCTGGGGACATCATGGTGCCAACTACACTGCTAAAAAAGTCTTTGACTCTGGATTTTATTGGCCTACTATTTACCAAAATGCCCATGACTTGGTCACACGGTGTGACGCTTGTCAACGTCAAGGCAAAATATCGCAATGTGATGAAATGCCTCAAAATGCAATTCAAGTGTGCGAGATCTTTGACGTGTGGGGTATCAATTTCATAGGACCGTTCCCGTCTTCACGAGGGAACAAGTACATTCTCGTAGCCGTTGACTACTTGTCAAAATGGGGTGAAGCAAAAGCGCTCCCCACTAATGAAGCCGCAGATTTGTGTTGAGAATTCTTGAAATCCTCCTGTTCGCACGCCACCCCGAAATTTGGAACTCCTCGTGCTATCATTAGTGATCGCGGTACCCATTTTTGCAATGACCAATTTGCAAAGGTCATGCTTAAATATGGGGTGACACACCGACTTTCAATCGCGTATCATCCACAAACGAGTGGACAAGTGGAGGTTTCAAATCATGGTTTGAAACGTATTTTAGAGAGGACCATAGGTGAAAACCGTGCTTCATGGTCCGATAAGTTAGATGATGCCTTGTGGGCCTTCCGTATCGCTTTCAAAACACCCATCGGGTGCACTCCTTATAAGCTAGTGTACGGAAAGGCTTGTCATCTTCCTATCGAACTTGAACACAAGGCCTATTGGGCCTTAAAACATTATAATTTTAACCTCAAGACCGCAGGTGATTACCGAAAAGTTTAATTGAATGAATTAAATAAACTCCATGATCAAGCCTACCAGAACTCTTTAATCTACAAAGAGAAAACAAAGAAGATTCATGACTCCAAGATTAAGAACCGCGTTTTCAACGTTGGTGATCGAGTTTTTCTCTTCAATTCTCGATTAAAGATCTTCGCAGGCAAGCTCAAAACCCGTTGGATCCGACCGTTCACCGTAGCTCAAGTTTTTCCTTACGGTACCAGTCGAGTTATCTCAAACCACGGGGCCAAAACATCAAGGTGAACTAGTTATAGACTCAAGCACAACTCTGGAGGGGACATACCACGCGGATGGTTGTCCTGGATTCACTAAACTTCCCCATGAGGACACAATGAATTCGGAGATTTAATCAAGTTAGTGACTCTTAATAAACTAGCATTTCGAGGTGGCAACCCATGCTTATCCTAATATAATTATTATAGTAGTAATGAATAAGTGTGACGTGAGGAGGTTCACCTCTTCCTTTCTTGTGTGCTTTGTGTTTTGTGATGTTTGTCCAGGATTGCCTCGGATTATGAAGCCTCTCATTCTCGTGGTTTTGTCCTTCGTTCACTCGAGCTTCAATCCTTAGCATGATTATAGGAATCAAATATTCTAAATCTTATCGACTAACGTTTATCTTTGAGCATACTTAATAAATGGCTTTAGATTTACGTAAAGACCCTTCTTAAAACATTAAGGACAATGTTCAATTCTAGTATGGGGGGGGGGGGGGGGGGGGATCTATCGATTTGATTAATCTACAGTGGATTGTTTTTCATTGTAATACTCGTTTTTTATACCACCAAAATACCAAAAAAAATTGAAAAAATTAAAAAATTTTCAAAAATAAAATAATGTTTTTTGTCACAATGTTTGACTTTATCCCCTGCTGTTAGAATAAGAATAAATTTTGACTCGAGTCAAAGCGTTTGATCTTAGCTTTGTCCTTTAACCTTTATAAACTTGTCTAAGCTAGTTTATTTGACTAAGCATTCGCGGATCTTTTTATTAAAGATTTTAAATTTGCGAAGAACGAGAAATAATAGAGTTAATTATGAGTTAGATGCTAAACAAGGATTATTTCAAAATCTTAAGAGCTCATAAGTGTAGTTTGTGGCTTTTTCTCCCATAAGCTCCTAACCTGACTAATAATACATGCTCTTTTTGAAAATTAAACTTAAATCAATGATTTTTGAAGTATAGTCGATAACAATAATTTATTTAGTCTTAGTTCAAACTTATACTTAAATTTTCTAAAAAGAAATTTTCTTTATATCGTGGTAATATAAAGTGTAAAAAAATAATGAAAAATGAAATTTAAAAAATTTAAAAAATAAAATAAGTGTTTTATCACAATGTTGACTTTCCTGCTGGGTAGAATAAGAATAAATTTTGACTCGATCAAGCGTGTTGAGCTCTTAGCTTTGTCCCTTAACCTTTATAAACTTATTTACGCTAGTTTATTTGACTAAGCGTTCGCGGATATTTTTATTAAAGATTTTAAATTTGCAAAGAACGCGAAATGATATAGTTAATTATGAGTTAGATGCTAAGCAAGGATTAGTTGGAAATCTTAAGAGCTCATAAGTGTAGTTTGTGGCTTTTTCTCCCATAAGCTTCTAACCAGACTAATAATACGCGCTCTTTTCAAAAATTAAACTTAAATCAACGATTTTTGAAGTATAGTCAATAACAATAATTTATTTAGTCTTAGTTCAAATTTATACTTAAATTTTCTAAATTTTTTTTCTCTATATCGTGGTAATACAAAGTGTAAAAAAATGAAAAATGAGGTAATAATAATAATAATAAAAACTGTGAGCTAATAAAAGTTTACTGCATCTTGCCGGCTCACAACCGATGTTGCAGTCTTCTAAATAAGGCACATAGTAATTATCCGAGACTGATAAAAGTTTGCTGCATCTTGCCGGCTCACAACCGATGTTGCAGCCTTCAAAAAGGTCGAGGATTTCCTTCGTTTAAAGGATGTATAATTATATTAATGTTAAGTATAATATATGTGATTTAATAAATATAGGAAAAATATATTTTCTTTAAATTTAAATATGCTTTTGAACTAAGACTATTTCATTTTAACTTGTGATTTTTCTAAATGAATTGTTTATTTAACGGGAAGCCTAAGAGTTTTTGAAACCGAAGGTCCGTGAGTTTCGATACTATTCTCTGTGGGGTGTCAAAAGCCTGGTCACCTAAGCCGGTCTCGGCTGGGATATGCCGAGAAGAAAGTCGCTACATGGAATGATCTCGCCTTTAAAATCATAATTCTTGGGTGGAACGTGAAGCATAGAAATATTACAATTTTCTTGAAAAGGTTGATCCATGGTTGAAATTCGAAATTAGCACACTCACATAATATATAATAATTTTCGGGAGCGAAAAGTTTCACAAGTTACAAGTATGAGTAGTGTTAGCATCTTAACTTATATTTAACTGTGATTTCGTTTTTTAAGCTTGGTTTAGGACAAGTGAAAAATCGGGGACGATGAATTTATCTTTTTTTGGGCATTTTAGGATTGAAGTGCTTCTTGTTCTATGACCCTAAAGTTATGAAAATAACGAAAGTCCATACATTCTATTTAGTTGCTTAAAAAGAAAAGTATACAAAAATGAGAAAAAGGAAAAATAAAAAAATATGTGTGGTAATAAGTAAAAATATTTAAAATGGTCAAAACGAGGCTTTTTAAAACTAATGATTTCTTAATCCCTTTTGATGAACACTTAGCTACTTTTTGAGGTAATTAGTCCGGAGGGATTGAGATTCTTGGTTTTCTAAAGTGTTTACTTATAGCATTGCATGAGGACACGGCAATATCTTAGTATGGGGGATTTTAGTATGTGCTTAATTACACATACTTTTTACCTATTAAAATTAGCCTAAATGACCAAAAACGAACATAAAATGCCAAATATATGCTTGTTTTGCTATTTATGAGGTGTAAGTAATGGATATTCACTTAAGGACAAAATTAAAGGTAAAAACCAACAAAACCGAGCACGAGAATGGAAAGAGCGTGGAAAGTCAATATCGAAGTCAAAAAGTCAAAGTCAAAGTCGAAGCCAAAGACGTGTGCATGGACCAACCCACACCCAATTTAATAGACCGATCCAGCCCATTAAGCCTTATCTATAAACCTTATAAGTTAAAAAATCCAAAACCTTTTAATCCTAACCCGACCCAATCCATAAGCCCAAACCCACTAAACCATAACACCTGTTAGTCCATTACACCTCTAGTCCTTTTTTTATTTCATCACAAGTCTTTAGGGACTAACAAAGTTAGTCCCTAAACTTTTCACCATTAGTCCCCCATAACCTAACCCCGTTTAACCCTTTTACCCTGCTCAAACTTTATAAAGAAAAAAAACCCACCAAAACATCACCGTTCATCCCTCTTCCCCAAAAACCCTCTACCCTACTGTCACCCATCACTCTTACTATAACACCCCGTGTTTTAGGGTCATTAACGTCATCAATAAATCCACAATGTATCTTTTGTAATGTACGTGTTTGCTTTAAATCGTAAACGTTAAGTTTAATTGCGTACGCAAAAAATTAGCGTTCAATGTAAACTGGCACCAAACAATTAAATGTTTACATTAAGCAAGTGTTAAGTAATTATTTTGATGATAATTATTAACTTTGTTCATTTTATTTTTATTGGTTGCGTAAATTGATTTCGTTTCGCGATAAAATACGTTTAGGCATTCCCGGAACCACCAAAACTTTTATACGCTTCAACAAATACCCACATTTATACTCAATACATAAAAGTTACATAATATTATCATAAATATCATACTATGGCCGTATTTCTAGTGATAGACCAAGAAAATGCATCAAAAATTATCAACTTGCAAATGTACATACAATAACACATTAAAGCTTATGTTTCCTTGACCAAGACTAACCATTTATGACCATGACCACCCATAAAACCCTTATGGTGTCACCTTGACTAGTCCTACATGTATATTACTTATAGATTTCAAGAGATAAGTTCACATAACACTTAACACTTAGAAAAAAAAATCAAAAATCTCTCCCTTTGTGCTCATATAAGCCCACGGCTCAAAACAACACCCTTAAATAATTCTTACAAATTTTTCTACAACACATACAAGCCTTAACACATCATATCTAAGATACCTCAAGATGATTTGAATCATTGGTTAACCATTTGCAAGTGTGGAAACAAGAAAAGGAAGCTAGGGTTTTTCTTGGAAATCTAGGGTTTTAAAGGGTGCAAGCTTGGGTTTAAAGTCTAAACAAGGGTTTAGCACATATTTTTCATCATCATCATTCATCATAAGGTTACCTAAAAGCCTTTATCTTTTCATTTCATGAGTTTTCATGCATATATTAGTTCTTTATAGCAAAATCACCATTTAGGACTTTTAAACATGTAAAAAGAGTTTTTACTTGTAATCATTGTTTTGTACACTTTTACAAATGTTATGATGTTAATGATATCATGTTAAAATAGATGTAAAAGTATTGTACCATGTTGATTTAGTGTAAAAATGGATATATACAAATTAGGGTTTTAAAAGTTCACTTAATAAGTTTCAAGTAAAAGTAAGGCAAAAGACTTGTTAATCTTGTTTCATGGACTTTATTTATGTTATATGGATGCTAAAATGAGGATACAATGGAAGTATAGATATTGTACACTTTTGATTAATGTATAAAAGATTCATGTATAAACTAGTAAATAAAGTATACTTAAGAAAATTATGGTTTAAAAGAGTTGTTATGGACTTGTTATCATGGACTTTTGGACAAGAGATGGACTAATGGACTTTATTATATGTAAGACATATAATATATATGGTATAAAAGACTTGTGGTAATTTACAAAGTTGAAAGTTATAAAAACAAAGTTTACATATGAATTCAAGAAAGACATCCAAACTTTCTGTTTTAATTCGACATACAACCTGACCATTTTATATTTTTATAAAATAGTACGTCTCATGACGATTCCAAAAAGCTAAGAAACTCATCTTTTCAAAATCTTGTATTCATGATATTGTTCAGTTTTTTTCGTAATACATTGATTGTTTTCTTTGCAAATATGCAGTTGTTTTTCATTTGATTCTTTACATTGAGGTAAAGCATGTTTTAAGAGACAATTGGGAGTTTTTCAAGTTTAGAAAAACTTTTTAACTCAATTTTATGAATCTTCTAGTGTTAACAGATTCTGTTTGTTTCGAAGCTTTTGTGCAAGACATTCACATTTCTTTGACCTTGTGTAGATATAAGCATTGTAATCCAGTATGAGCCACTAAATCAGACAGTTAATGCAAATATGAACATTTAACATCCTCTTTTTGACTCACCCACTCTTCGAGAAGTAGATTCATATTTGTTTGAAAAATCAGCCTTTCAGTCCCATGTCGTCAATCTCTTTTTCTAGGGATTTCAATATTACTCAGAGTGTTCATGGCATTTTCCGTTTTTAGTTCATGAACAAAACAAATAACTGTCATTTAAGTTTTGATTGAAAGAGGCATCATCTCGCTCTCGAATTTTATCAATAACTTCCCCCCAACCCCCCCCCCCCCCCCCCCTTTCATGAGCAGTTGGGTTACGAAAAGAACTCCTAGTATGCTTAGACCAAGGGGGGGGCTTGTTCACAAATTGTTCTAAATGATTAAAGTTGTTTGTCATTTCGGTGTAAAGCTTGTATTCTTTAACTAGTGGATTTTCAATACGGGTGTAGAAAGGCAACGTTTTTAGCAATGTTTTGGTTTGTCCGAACAAACGTTTTTTCTCTACATTGTCTTCCTCTCTCACGCTTTTAGCGCGTTCCAACTGAACAAAGATAGGTTTTAGGAGTAGTCGCGTTTGAAAATTTCTAAAGATTGTTTACTGTATGTGTATTATATGGTTTCACTGTGTCTTTATTCATTTTTGATCTTCTACTCCTTTTCAAGTGTCACTGTCTCTTCCTATTGGGGCAAAATCTGTTGCTTTGCGGATTAGAAGTATCATATTGGATTCATACAAACATGGTTTTTTTCTTTTAAGCTATTACTTGAGGTTACTTTAGGATTAGCAAAGTTGATCTACATTATATGTTGCGAAATTTGGGTGCTAACATATGAATGGTCTGAATTGATTGATTGCGTTTATAAAGAATTTCATTCAAAAACTTAATTTGTTTGTCCATTTCAATCATTTTGTCAATATCTCTTCCTTCCTTAACCTTTAAATCCGAAATGACCTTACTTTTCTCTTTGAGTTGACCTTCAAATTGTGACTTAGTTAAAAGACTCTTTTTGACTAACTCATCGTGTTTCTGATTGAGAACTGAAATTTCATAGGCTTTTGTTTTTAAACCTTCTTTAATTTCAATGTCTTTTAGAGCTAATAGTCCTAGAGTTTCATTTAACTTTGTTTGAAGAATGTCATAATCAATCGTCCGGTCATTAAAGGCTTTGTACTTCTCAAACTCATTCTGTTTGTTTTGAAGTGCAATCAGACAACTATCCCGACAACTAGTAGCCTCCCCCAGAGCCCTACTAGTCTCATCAAGGTTAGTTTTGCACTTTTCCAATTCTTGAGTCAATGATGCGTTTGCTTTCTTTAATTGCTTTAAAATCGTTTTGTTTTCCTCAGTATCAAGAGTTAAATTTGCAAGCGCAACACGCTCATCAACACATTCTGCAGTATTATTCTTAGAATGTTGTCTTTCATTGGCAAACACATTATTTTCATCATTGTTTTTGTACTGTTCCAGTGGATGTTCAGTTGAAACTGGATTCTTATAGTGAGACATCCAGACTCTTTGCTTGAAACTGTAATGTGCTTCCAATTACTGTTCATCAATCTCGTCATCGAGTCCGCTAGCCAATCAGCTTTCTTCTGCTTGTAGTGGAACACCTTGTTCAGCTTGTTTGCACATCATCATCTTTTCCTTGTGATACGTGTAGTCTTTAACCCGCTTTGGCTTCCTGCATTCCTTTGCATAGTGGCCAAATCCCTTGCAGTTAAAGCACTGTATCCCCGTTTGTTGCACTACCGGACTGCCTACAGTTTCCCTAGTCCCAGCAACTGTCATTGTCCTTTGATTCCCAAACTAGCAATGTCTGATTGTCGTGGTTATACCTTGTGTGGTATCTTCAGTCTTGTTCCTGGAGTTTAAAGAGTTCGAAGGTTGTTGTTGGTGGATTGTAGAGCCTTTGAAATACATTGCAAGAGTGTCAAAATTCTTTTGCATATCCTTATCCCTCTGAGCTTGTTCAGGATCACTGTCTTCTTCAGATACTGACTCAAATGATGAGGTGTAACTGGTTTGGCTATCTCTTTGCCTTTGTGTCTGGTAGATGCATTTGGTCTTGTGGAAGATGATGTTGTATTTATTCTCTAGGTTTGGTGCTTGATAGTAATTATATTAGTTGGTTGAGAGCCGGCCCACAAAAAAAAGTTGCTAATGGATTTTCACTTTTGGGGCTATTCTCCTCAGCACGGATTCATTAAGCTTCATTTTGATATCTGCCTTCAGATGTCAAAAAAGTGTGTGTATGAGAAGGTGGTCTATCACTTTGATTGCTTGATAACCGTCCTAAAATCTTGACCATTTGGTTGAGTTGTTGAAGAATTTGAAAACATTCACCTTTCTTGTAGTAACTTGCAAGTATCAGTTTATAAAACCGTGAGTAATACGACTCCATTGATTCTCCATCTCGAGAAGTAAACTTCCCAAATTCCCAGAACAGATTGGTCTTGACATCTTGTACGTTCAATGATTCACCTTGTTGTAGCCTTTCAATGGCTATCCACATCTTATTAGTTGTGTTGCATGCATCAACAGTTGAGAGATTTCATCTCACAATACAGTAAAAGTTAAAGAAAATAGCTTCCTTTTCAGCTTGAAAATACAGTTTGTTCTCTGCAGACATGTTGTGTACTGTCTCAGCTTCGTCATGTTGTGGTACTTTTGGAGAATTTATTATTGCAGCGACAACTTCTATTACTACACTTGTTAGCTTGTATGGACCCTCAAAAATGCATTTTCTCAGATATTCACCATTTCCTTTAATGTCAAATGTATAGTAGAAACCGTGATTCCATTGTGGAATATCTCCTGTTCAAAGCATTGTGTTGTGAATGGTCTTTTGAACCAGCTGCCATGATATTGTTGTGCATTTGACTATCTGTTGAGGATGTATTGACTGGAGTAGACATGATGAATGAATGGTATGATTATGTAAGTGTGAAAGTTGTTGGATCTTAAGTAGATGTGATGTAAATTGAAGCTGGGTGGTTATGTATTGATTTCAATTCACGGGATTTTAAACGTCTATGATTAATAAACCGTTAAATGAATTTAAACGGGATTTTACAAATCAATGAAAACCGTGAATGAAATATTGTTTTTTTTTGTGTTTTCTGGTTTGTTTGATGTTAGATTTGTCTTTTAAGTCCTTTGTTTATGGTTTAGGTTAATGATTTGTTATGTTTGATTAAGTGTCGATTAAAGTAGAATGTCCGAAGATGACCAATATGAATTTTACTTAATGATAAGCAAGGAGTCCACCTTATATGTCACCAAACCGTTGTGAGATATAAATAATCAACCGCCCGGTCAGTAATAAACACCAAACCGCCGTGGACACAAGCAAACCGCCGTGGGTTTTATAATCAAACCGCCTTTAAACTTTACACAAAACCTTCTTTTTATTTATGCTTATCTTGCTTATTTTGTCCTTAAGTAGTTTAATATACTTAGTTTAAAGTTTATGTATAGCTTGCTTTAAAATTTGATGTGTTATGTCCAATTTTAGTCAGAACTGCTCATTAGCTTATCTCATAAATAAGTGCTTATTTCTCTTAAATGTTTGCTTATTTGTCTCTTATATGCCTAATGCTTGATCTGTTTTCAAGTTTTAATGCTTTTTGAAATCTGTTTTAAGAATAAAAGAACTTTTCAGAAAATAAAGGGGTGTTTGGCACAAGTAGTTAAAACTGCTTGTGCTGATTTTTGTCATTAGATTAGGTTTAATTAGCTCAAATTAAGTCTTAGGCTTAGTTTAAATAAGCTTGATTAAGTTTTTTTTAATTTGTCTTAAGTATTTTATCATTTATTCATGCCTGCTAGCCCAAAAGCTTATCAAACAGCTTATTGGATTGATATCTTTAAAATGAATTTAAGCCATGGTTTTTATGATCAAATGCAGTTTATTATGCTTCTGGTTTTGGTTGAAAGATTGTGATTTAGCATTTTAACCATTCTAGCTCTTAAAAGTAAAATTAGTCCTTTTATAGTCTTTTTGATGCTTCTGTGTTAAATGCTGTTTGCTGTCATCCAGCTTATTTGGCTTCCTTATTTCCATTTCTTATTGCTTATTAGGTGTAGATCTGTTTTAGTTTTGAGTCTTTTAGTCTTAAATTTAAGCTTCAAAGAGTCACTTTAATTCAAAAAGCCAAAAGCCAAAAGTATAGTAGCTGTCATTTTTTCCTTGCTTTTTCCAGCTTATTTCTTAGGCTTATCTGCTTAATTCCTGCTTATTTATTTCCTTTAGGTATATGTATTCATCTATTTTTGGTCAATAGTTTGTTTTGAGTGCTTAATTGTTCAAAAAGCTAGCTTAAACTTTGGTTACAAGTCTTTTAAAATATGTCTTAGTGTCAAGCTGTCTTAAGGGCTTTAAATGATCTCCAGCTTAATCTTTTTGCTTATTTCCTGTACATTAGTGCTTATTAGGACTAGGTATTAGTCTGCTTTAGTTTTTTGAGTTGTTTCCATTTGCTTATGTAGTTAGAATATTCCAAACAGTTTAAGCCTTAAGTCATATAAGCTTTTAAGGCAACTTGCCAATTTCATTTGCTTTTTCTGAGCTTATTATTAAGTTTCAATAATAGGTCCCTTTAGTAAATTTGCTTATTTACATGTTGTTTAGCTTTTCAAAAAGAAAAATAAAAAGAAAAAGTTTCATAAAAAGAGAGGTCACAGGGGTCGAACCTGCGACCTCCCCTTTCATAGCCAATGTATTTAACACACACTCTCAACACCATCTGCCCTTGGGACTTTTTCAAATATTACTTGCACAATTTAATTAATATAGTCCTTTTCCAGTTTATGCTTATTTGCTTATTTGCTTGTTTTCCTACTTATCCTTTCAGCACTTTTCATGTTTTATATTTTTCTTACATCCCTTATTCTTCAAAGTACTTTCTGTAACTTTTTAGAATTTTTATAAATTAGTTTAGTATTTTTAATTAATTTTTAGATTAAAATCGTTTTTAATTAATAATAAATAAAATAAAAACCAAAAAAAATACAATTCTTTTTCTGAAAATTATTTTAAGTCATTTAGGATTTATAAAAAAAATCATTTTTAAGGTTAAATTTTGATTTAGATGCTTAAATGTCGCGTTTTATTAATTCCCGTTTACATTTACGTGCTTAATTTCTTGAATGCTTTAATTCTCGTAATTGTTTACTTACTTTTACATGTTTTTATGCGTTTTCATTAGTAGAATTAGAAACCAAATCAAAATCTTTAAAACTACTCAAATCACGCGATCACGAACTTAACCTCGATTCTCAATTCGCACCTCGTCGGGATACGACTCGAGAAGGTTTTGAATTTTGCTTTGGATAAAAGTAATCTTCTAGAACCCTCGCGGAATTCTTATCTTATACTATTATTGATAATTACGTATTTTAGGTATATATTATATATCCTATTTTGCCCGAACAATTTTTGGCGCCGTTGCCGAGGAGGTGTGTTACGATTATCGTGTTTCGTTCGAAGATTAGTGGTTGAAGACCCTTCCTCGTGAAGTTATCGCTTTCAATTGTGAATATTTTCTTCTTATTATAAAAATATGTATTATTTTAGAAATCTATAAATATTCTTCTTTACCATCTTATCCGTTTAATTCTTATTTTCTCAACCCTCTAATTTCGTTTAATTCTTATGTCGTCATTCAACCATCTTAATTGTTTTGGGTGTGGAGAGCCGATTGATGATGTACGTTGTCGATGGTGTACTTGTGAGAGGTGTGGATATGATCTTAGAGATGGATTTTGTTTGTTTTGCAATTCAAGAGACGGAAATTCATTCACTTATGAACCAAATCCGAATTCTTTCAATGATTCTCAAAATCTTTCTGACTATCCTCTACAACCCCAGTACCAGACGTATTCTTGTGAGTTATATGGGAATGATGCTCATTATGGTTACGATTGTCACCCTCAAGTTACGATTGTCTACAATCAAGAAATGTGTTTCAATCAAAACTTTGATAATAATTTTCCACAAACTTCATCAAGTTTTCCACAACAATACCTTTGTTGTGGGAACTGCGTGAGTCCTCATGAGACTTTCCACTGTCAACCAATGAACCAAAATTTCTATAATTCTAATTCTTTCGGTTTTGACCAAATTCAACCCCCGTAGTATCCCGTCATTCATCATCCTCCTCAAGAAACAAGTGTGGAAATTTTGCAAGCCAAAGAAGACGTAATGAAATCTATATAAACCTTTTTAAAGAAGTTTAATCGTATATCTTTTAGAGAAACACCAAAGGTTTTATCGCTAGCTTGGGATTTTTTTTTTGAAATTCAGCATGCTTTTAGAGAAAAACAACATCAACTAGTGGATATACAAGAATTGCTTCATAAACTTCTTAAATATTTGCAAATTATAAGGGAGGAGCTGGTAGAATATATTAATTCTCTGAGTTGGAATCGTTCTGCCTTCTGTGACGATGATGATGATGATTACACTATTTAATATAGGGAATATTTAGAGAATTCGTCTAATGTAATCACACCCGATTTACCAACCGAGGAACCCGATAACTCTCTAAGTATGGGGGACGAGCATCTTAGCACTATTCC
>BQNB010037967.1:0-49072 GCA_026074375.1 Tanacetum coccineum | reverse complement strand
TAGTTAGAGGTGAATAGTTGGAATTTACCTAAGTAGTATTATTATTATATATTTTATAGGTACGTAAAACTACTATCACTTTTTAACAGCTCATTTGATCATGACAAAGAAATTTGACATTCTCTCCCCCTCAAACAATGTCCCGTTTTCTATTTAAAGAGCTGTAGACATTGTTTGAGAAGTCAAATGTATTTTTGAAAAGTATTTTCAGATGATGGAATGATTTTGTGTGTGACAAAACAACAAACACCAAGTTAAATAAGATTTCTCTTATTTAATCACATAGATGCACTAAAACGTACACTAAATTGAAAACTTTAAGGTTTTTAAGCCAAAAAAATTTTATCACTAATTTGCTCTTTGTAAAGGTTTTGAACACAAATCAAACACAAAAATCTAAACACACCACGCCATGGCTCTTGATACCAATTGAAGAATACTAGTAATCTTAAGATCAACCAAGAACAATAAGTGAGATGTGGGTTGGATTGTTAGAGAAAAAGATGATGGAAAATGGATGAATGTATTATGAAAGTGTGTGTAACAAATGGAACAACCAACCCTCTCCAAGACTAGGAGAGGGTGTATTTATACTACATAGAGGCCGGCCATGGGCTGGAGTTGGGCCACCCATGGGCCTTGGGCCGGACTAGATTACTAATCTAATCCTTATACTAACTACGAGCTAAGACTAGTTACATACTTGGAAGTGACCGAGCACTTTCGTGTTTCCCAACATGGTGCATCTTGGTCCAACATTTTGCTGAGGAAGTGAACTGGTTAGATACATAAGGACTGAGCAACACTACTACATCAGCAATTATAGCAATGTACTTTAAGGGGTTGGGTATCAATACTAGGTTGGAAGGAGTGAGTATTCATCAACCATTAGTGAAAATACAATATATTAAATGGGGGAGTGACCTAATCACTTCTTGAAGGAGGTACAAACATATCGTGAAAGTAGGAGGGTTTTTTGGACGAGTCCAGACCGGATTGTTGCAGGAGTCATTTCATGAAGTGCGGGTCCTGAACTGCTGTGTTCAGAAGCCATCGCAGTCAGCTCATCAAAATCTACTCAAAATCTACATGATTTGTCTTAATGATTCGTCTGGTACGTCGGTTAAAAATTCAGAATGCTTTCTTTATAGGTGCATAGCCAATGAAAATACCAGTGTCAGCTTTCGGTTATAACTTGCCCAAATTGTCACTATCATTTTTCGGATAGCAGAGTGCACCAAATACATGAAAAAATGATAAGTCGGGAGGTTTGTCATGTAAAAGCTCATATGGTGTTTTTCCTTGACGAAGACGTACAATGGAACGATTTTGGGTGTAACATGCGGTAGCAACTGCTTCTGCCCATAAGAATAACAGAGCTTTTGCATAAATCAACATTGTGCGAGCAACTTCAATTAGCGTACGATTACGTCTTTCAACGACACCATTTTGCTGTGGAGAGCGAGCAACAGATGTTTCATGAGAGATACCAACTTTCTCATAATATTCACGCAAAGTTTGATTAACAAATTCAGTTCCATTATCTGTTCTTATGCGTCGGACAAGTACTTTAAGCCGCACTTGGATCATCTTGAGAAACTTGATTATGAAATCTAGAGCTTCATCTTTTGACCTTAAGAACTTAACCCATGTAAATCAAAGATAAATCATCCAACAATGACGAGGATTGCCTTTTTTCCCAATAATACTTGCGACACACATTGGTCCACAAAGTCCATGTGTAAATAGAAGAGTTTTTCTTGGTTGGTGTCTTCAAATTAGGTTTTCTAGGTTTCATCTTGCACATTTTTCCCATTGCACAAGCAGAACACATATGGTCCTTTTCAAATTCAAGCTTAGGGAGACCTCGAACAAGACCGTGTCTAGCTAAATGGTTGATTGCACAAAAGTTTAGATGAGACAGACGTCGGTGCCATTACCAGGACTTAGTCTTTGAGGCCTTTGACCAGAGACATATTGGAGAGGACGCCATCATATCTCCAAGAGACAGTGTATACAGATTGTTGCCTCAAGATCCAGTCAATAGATCAACACCTTCCAAATTACGAATGAAGCATGTGTGTTGACGAAAAGCAACTTCAAGGTTCGAGTCACAAAATTACCCAACGGAGAATAATTTGTGTCCAAGTCCTTCCACATAGTAAACCCTTGAGATCGTAACATTCCTAATCTGATAATCACCATATCCCAATATCTTTGCCATGTGATCATTTCTGAATTTGACTGTACCAAAAAACTTATTGACAAAATTGGTGAGCTGAGAGCGATCTCCAGTCATATGCTTGGATCTCCAGTCATATGACAAAATTGGTGAGCTGGACAACCTGCATTTAGCAAAAGAGGAAGATGGAACATCAGAAACAATGGATCCCCGAGATGGACTGGGTTCCTTTTTGTTAGCAGATACGGATTTAAGAACCATAGATTTGCTAATGGGAACATTAGTGTTAGATTTCATGGGTTTCCTTGAGTAAACCAATGTTACAACAGGCTTAGGTGTTTCATTTTCTAGAGCAGTTGGTTTCCTAAGGTGTACTTCAGTAGTTGTGGTAATCCTAGTTAAAGGGCACGCATTTCCTACTATAATGAAGGTTCGACCAGTAGGCCTCTAGATGTATCTAATATTTGAAAACACCTTTTTTGTTGGTTTCCAAACTTTTCTCTTTGAAGTTTTGTTAACAGATTTAGATTTTTTACGAGCATTCACATTATTGATAAAATCAAGAACACACAAATCATGATTATCAGAAAGCATGCAACCATTACACTTAAACACATTTAGGTTCAGAATTCGCATTAAGCTTGGAATGTTGCACATGAGCAGTTCCTTTAGGTTGAACAACACAATCTTTATTTTTCAAACTATATTTAACTTTCCTAGGGTGGGCTTCTACTTTATTCTTCTGAGTACTACTTGGTGTTTGCCGAATCTTATCTTTCTTTGTATTGCCTGAAGGCTGTGATCCGCTAGCACTAGTAGACGGTTTTACTCCTGTAGAAGACAACATAGGTTTGTTAGAAACTAGGTTTGATGTAGAGGTTGTTTTTGTGATTGTGTTTCCTAAGGATGTGACGGGCTTAGTGAATCTAACGCTTTTGTCCTTGTTCTTTGGGGTCACAGCCACTAATTTTCCATCAGCATTGTTGATACTAGGGCAGTTTTTACTGATGTTTGTAAGCAACTCATGAACTTGTTTAACATACCTACAGGTAGATTCTAAAGATTGATTTAGTGGATATTTTGATTTAACATGTTCAACTAGATCCCTAAGAACGGTAGCTTCTTCCTGAGTGTGCTTAATATAGGCAGAGTGAGCTGTTTGTTTATTCAATAAGTTAGGGGTTATGGGTTCCACATCAATCTTACCATAAATATGATTGTTGTTGGGTGTTTGTGTAGGGGAAATGATCTGGATCACTATGGTATATTGTAACGTCATTATCATCTAGAAGCTTTCCTTTAAGTTCCTTAAATCATTCATTTATAGCTTGTAATTACCAAAACTTTTTCCTGAAGACTAGCATTTAAATCAAAAAAAATTTCCACAGACTTTAGATTGACTTGATTAATTAAATCATCACATTGTTCTTTGATCGAATACAAGCTGGTTATAATTGATCATAAAGTTGCTTATAGGTTCCTGTTATCAAATGCTCAGTTCTTAGCATAGAGCTTTGACACCCTAATGATCCAAATCTAATTTATATAGTTTCAATCACTTGCTAAGTCCTTTTTAATCTTATCCTCATTCATTTTTCCACTTAGAGATTTAATTCTCTCTTTCAACTTCTTTATGATCATGTCCTTTTCTTGGGACTTGAGCTTCAATTCATTTAATTCAAATAATTAATCAAAACTTGGAGCACTTTGATTTGAAACAGAATTGTCCCTTTGAAAAATTTCCTGATTATGTTGAGTATCAACTTCTAAAGAGATGCAATGTTTTTCAAGAGTGGTAAAACTTTTGAACAGTTTATCGTAAAATATTTTTTTCACGAAATCCTTCTTAGTGAGAAGCTCATTCTCAAGTTGAGATATCTTATCACTATATCATGCACATTCACCAAAGGCAATATTCCTAGATGAATTCACAAGTATGGTTCACAATATCTTTTGCTTAATACGTGTCCAAGAGTCGTTTTGTTTTCATTTAAAACTTGATTCATTTTAACTTCAAAATGTTTTGGATTCTAAACGATGTTGTTCTACAGCCTGTTTCATTTGATGAAAGACACTTTGGACTTCAGAAAGTTCATCAACCAAAAATTGATTGAATGTTGTTAAACAAGATCCTTCAGAGCTTTTACAAATGGAATTAATTCATCCCGTAAAACAAGCTATGTATGTTGAACCCCACGAGCCCTCATGTAATAAGCCTGTGGGTGGTAGGTTGCTTTTCCTTTGACAAAACTCCAAAACCATCAGATGGTGTTTAAGTTTCTTTCAAACTCGTATTCACATGCTGACTTTAGGAAGTACTTTTGAAACACAACCTATGGTGAGGTCTCTAAAAAGAGCTGGTTTAGTAGAAATCATAGAATCTGAGACCAAAAACCTTGTTCATTAGATAATTCCTGTTTGTGGAACAACTCCATTCTACAAAAATTCTTGAGAAGATGGTTAAGACAACAGAGAGGAGAATGAAAAGACTTGAGAAAAGAAAATGGAAAGAAAGCATAATCGGCTGGTGTAGTAAACTTTCTTTCTAACATATAAGGATCCTTTTGTTTTAAAAGAATTTTTGAATGACTCTCTTCAGCAAGCAATAAGGTCTCTTCAGAGTCAGGAATCACAATGGGATTAGTTTTCTCAATAATATCATCAACATATAGCTTTGGTTCCAACTGTTGAGCTTTCTTCAGATAGAAAGGATTTTTAAAACCTAGAGCTTGTTTAGTGGTATGATCATAGAAAAACTGAGGTTTCGTCAACATATGAACAGTTTGTGCAGATTGATCTCTTCTTTAAAAATAGTATTATCTATCGCTTTGAACTGCTTTTCTACAGCTATTATTTTGTGATTATTTGGAGGTTATGTTTTGAAGTAGGGTATATGTTCCCTATCAATGTTTCTAGATTCTTCTTTCTTAAAATCATTTTTGAGAAGAGTAACCATTTGCATTAAAGATTCCTTTTCTTTTAAATGTTCTGAAAGAGTTTGTTTAAGATGATCAATCTCTACAGACTGTGCACATGAATCTGAAATGTTATCTTTACTCTTAAAATCAACATTTTTTCCTTCATTTAACACTTTAACTTGTTCCTTATATCTTTCAAGCTCAGTAGTTAAAGTATCATTTACGCTTTTATTTTCCAGATTTATCTTGGTACAATTAGCAACTTGGGTTTTCAGTTGTTCAATCACAAATAATATTAATGCATCTTGTTGTGCAGAGGAGTTAGAATTCTAAATAGCTGCCTGTTGTGATTCAATCACATACTGAGAATAAGGAATGATATTGCTATCACTGGTTATTTCAGTTTCTGAATGGTTCACAACATTCGACTGTTCAGAAGATGACATCACCTGCATAGCTTGATTAATCATATTATTATTCACATTATCATGATTGTGTACCTCAGCAAGAGCATCTGAACCATAATGAGATAAATTCGCCATAAGAGCAACTTTGGCGGTGTTGAGTTCATCACAATCAGAGTCATATGCCTCCAAATCATCAGCTTGATAAGCAACATTGTGAGTAATGATAGTCTGTGTGGCTTGACCTTTTGAAATTCATGGATCTGCCAAAAATGCTAGTTCCTCCTCATGTAGAATTTGACCACTTGCTTGAGCTTGAACCAACAAAACTTTATCTTTAAGCCATGAATCATCCCGTTTCCTCTTTGGTTTAGTGCATTGTTTGGACATATGTCCTTCCCCTTTGCAGTTGTAACAAGTAACAATCCTTTGTTTCCCTGAGTTACTCCCACTTGCTCCTGGAGTGAAAGTTCTTGTAGTACCCGCAGCATAAGAAATTTTGTCTCCTCTGAACTGGTTTTGTATGGTTACTCTTCCTCATTAATGGTGGCTTGATTTGTCTTTGTTTGATAGAGTTCCTCAGCTGGTTGTTGGTAGTAAGATAGCGGGAAGTGACTATAGCAGATAAGAATGACGTCACATGGTTGATAGCATCAATTGGATCATCACCGTGCTTCAAAAGTGGAATAGTTAGACCTGAGTCTAATTAGGAAAATTCAAATTGTTGGTTGACTGTGGGAGAGTATTCAATTTGAGGGATTATATGATGAAATAAAACGTATGTGGTGAACTAGGTTTGATAATTGTTGAGGGTAGGATAAGATGATTAAAAAAGGTGTTTTATGATTAATTGAATGAATATTGTTGAGATTCAAAAGGTGATCCATCTGTTAAGATTGAATAGGTGGAAACAATTTTGTTGATGTTGAGAGTTCTTAAGAGTGGTTGATGAGAATGATAAGGATAATCTGTGTCATTTGTAGATGCAACTAAAGGCAAGAGGATCGGAAGTTGCGTTCATAACATAAATCGAACTTCATTTGCATGTCGTTCATGTTGGTGCAAGTGAGCATAAATCTGATACAACCATTATAGGTACGCAAGTCTTTGACCAACTTAACATCATTAACGAATTTGCCTCCATTCAGCAGAAGAGTTAACATGTAAATTGTAAAACACTTGAATTGCTCCAGTGGCACTTGTAAATATTCCCATATCATTGAGTAGCAAAGTGAATCTCAAGTAGTACTCGTGTAACGACTCTCCTTTCTTGTATGTAAACTTATCAAATTCATCGTACAGCTTACACTCTCGTTCTTGCTTCGTTAACGACGTTCTTTCTGCATGAGAGCAGTATGATTTTCTCAACCCCCAAATATCCTTGATACATTATGTTGAACTAAACAAGAGCATAAAATTTCAGTTGAAGCCTTGTAGTATAAGGTTTTATGCTTTGATGTCACAATCAGCTTAATGGTTTCTGCGAGAATAAATTTAGTATAATTCCTTATTGGTCCTGGTACACCAGCCCACTGTATTTGTTGGCCAAACAAGTGACCTTATTCAATCAGACCGCAAGAATCATTCTACCATAAGGTCAATTCATCATATAAAGATTCCATTCTTCTTTTTCCACGAGTCATACAAGTTGTATTTCAAGCATCGGTGGTTTATTTATTGTCACACCCGAAAAGTGACTTATCAGAAAGAGTCGTCATTGATAAAGTGGTATCAAAAAGATTACTGATTGATCGATCGGTGGTAGAAAGAAATTATGTTTGATTAAGGTGTCTTTTAAGTGTTTGAATTCTTGAAACTACACAGGATTTTACAATTCTTGACAAAACCAGGAAAACAAGTTAATGTATCACGGGATTTTACAAGTCAAAGATATAAACCGTATAATTTAGAAGTTTGAGTTGTTCGGTTTCAATTAAACTTCAACTAGATCGGTTCTAACTGAAAGTCAATTAGATCGGTTCTAACTAAAATCAACTAGATCGGTTCCAACTGAATCAACTAGATAGGTTCCAACTAAAATCAACTAGATAGGTTCAAACTGAATCAACTAGATCGGTTCTAACTAAACTCAACTAGATCGGTTCCAACTAAAATCAACTAGATCGGTTCCAACTAAAATCAACTAGATCGGTTCCAACAGAAATCAACTAGATTGGTTCCAACAACAGCAACTAGATCAGTTTCAACTGAACTAAACTAGATCGGTTCCAACTACAATATTAGTTCGGTTTACACAAAAAAAACTAGATCGGTTCGAACTCGAAACCCACTTTTTCAAAACTCAAAAAGACACGTTTTTTACGATTGTTTTCCGAAAATTTTTGTACCAAAAGTATTATTAAGCTTATAGAGACAAGAAAAATGGCAACTTTAAGGTTTTTAAGCCAAAAAATTTAAAATCAAAATTTTGACCTTTATAAAGCTAATGAACACAAAAGACACAAAACTAAGAGATTTTTCTATGAATCTAAGTATACACACCTATATCCAAAGATACTAGATCAAAGCTACATATGTAGATGATCTTTTAGTGTGTAATTTAAGCTTAAAAAACAAGAAAAAGATATGCGTTTTTTAAGATAAAACTCACGAACCAAAAGCAAACACAATATCTAAACACACCACTCCATGACTCTTGATACCAATTGTAGAATACAAGTAATCTTTACTATATGTAAGAACTAGAGAGAGATAGAGTGGGTTGGATGAGCACTTAGAGAGAAAGTAAACTTGTAATATTATGTGTAAAAAATGAACAACCAACCACCTCTCCAAGGCATGGAGAGGTGTATAAATACTAAACATTGAGAGTGGGCTAGTGGTATTACATGGGTCAACCATTGGCCTTAGCAAACTAACAATGTAATTTTTCCAAAAATATACTTAACGAGCTAACGACGTGTTATCTATGGAAGCGGCCGCCACTTTGTGCTTCCTAAACACAACTGCCATCTGGTGTCTTTTTCAGATTCTTTCTTATTTTTCCCATTTAATCGTTATAGGACCTTTTCTATGATATAAGCTTATTTGCTTATTTGCTTTATAACTGCTTATTTGTTTCAGCTGATTTTCCTGTTTTATTTTTCCTAAGTTTAGATTTGTTCAAAGTGCTTTTCATGAATTTTTCAGATTTTTATAATTTAATTTACTATTTTTATGCATTTTTTAGATTAAAACTATTTTAAATTCATATTAAATAAAACAAAAATCAAAAAAATATAATTCTTTTTCTAAAAATTATTTTATAGTCCATCTGATTTTTTAGAAATAAATTTGAGTTTGTAGGGTTAAAATTTGAATTATTTGCTTATATGTCGCATTTTAAAAATTCCCGTTAACGCTTTTCGTGCTTAAAGTTTTAATTATGTTTTTTGGATTAGCGTGCCTTTAATTTACTTTCCATTTGCATTATTAGAATTAGGAACAAATTTTTAATATTTAAGCAAATTTTTTAATTTTTTTTATTGTTATTAAATTTTTTATTTTTTTATTTTTATTTTAGTTAATAAATAAAGATAAAATTATTTATAAAATTTTTTTTTTAATAATTTTATTATTTTATTATAAATTAATTTTTATTAAAATTTTTTTTTTATTAAATTAATTAATAATGTTTATTTTTTATTTTCAAAATTTTTTTTATTCAAATTTTTGAATTTTTAAATAAAATTAATTTAATTCTTTTTTTTTTTTTTTTTTTTTTTGAATTAATTACCAAATTTAATAAATTTTTTTCAAATTAATTAATTATTTTATTTTTGTTTGTTTTGTTTGTATTAAATTTTATTTTTTAAATTACAAATCTTTTAAAATAATTTTTAATTTTAAATTGTTTTTTTTTATTTTTGTTTAAGTTTTTCATTTTTTAAATAAAATAATTTTTTTATAAATTTTTTGTTTTTTAATTTATTTTTTTTTTAAAAATTTTTTTTTTTTAATTTGTTTTTATCAAATATTATTTTTTTTTTTTTTTTAATTTTTTTTTTTTTTTTTTTTTTTGTTTTAAAATTTTTTTTTTTTTTATTTTTTTTTTTTTTTTTTTTTTTTTTTACCATATTTTGTTTTTACAAATCAAAATTTTTTTTAATTTTTTTTTTTAAATTTTTTATTTCAAAAAGTTTTTAATTTTTTTTTTTTTATTTTTATTTTTTTATTTTTTAAGTTTTTTATTTTTTTCACAAAAAAATCTTTTATTACATTCAAGCATGAGTTCCCGCATAAAAAACCGTTTAAATTTCCATTCACCTCTCACCGAGGAGAACGATACCCGTGTTGATTACTTATTATTCTTTCCTAAGAATAATTTGTAAGATACTTAGCTTACGTATACGTATATGTATTTTTATAAATATATATATTATATTAAGAGGGGTTTTTGAATGATCATCAAAATGGCGCCGCTGCCGGGGAGAGGTGTAGCGATTTTTGCAGGATTGTTTGTATTCGAGTTTTGAAGATCCTTTCTTTGGAAAGTTTATTTTCGTACTTATTAAAAATATAAAAAAACCAAAAATATTTTCCATATAATTTTTATTTTTCCTTTTTTTATAAATATTAAAAAAATACCAAAAATATTTTTCTTTCTTATTTTTATTATTTCTTATGTTCTATTAGAAAAATCTATAAATATTCTTCTCTATCATCTTATATCGTTTAATTCTTATCTTCTTTATCCTCTTATCTGTTTAATTCTTCGACATGTCTTCGTATAACCATTTTGGTTGCTCGTGGTGTGGAGGTCCGTTTAACGGTGGAAATTGTCCAAGTTGTAGCATTTTAGGAGCCGGAAACGAGTTTGTCCATGACCCTAATCCTTTTCCTTACGATAATACACCCAACTTTTATGATCAACCTCCACAGCCCCAATACGAGTCATACTTGTGCGAATTATGTGGGAACAATTCTCACTTTGGTTATGATTGTCCACCACAGTTCCTGCTTGTCTATGAGCCGAAACCGAGCTACAATCAAAACTATAGTGATAACTATTATCCACAAAATTCACTGAAGTTTTCCCACAACAAATAATCTTTCTTTATGAAAAGTTTGTGGGGATCCCTCATGGAAAGTTTACACTGTAATACCTTTGTTGTGAGAACTGCGGGGGTCCTCATGAGACTTTCCAGTGTCAACCGATGAACCAAAATTTCTATAATTCTTCCGGTTTTGACCAATTTCAACCCTCGCAGTATTCCGTCATTCATCATCCTCCTCAAGAAACGGGTGTGGAAATTTTGCAAGCCAAAGAAGACCTAATGAAATCTATTAAAACCTTTTTAAAGAAGTTTAATCGTACATCTTTTAGAGAAACGCCAAAGGTTTTATCGCTAGCTTGAGAGAAATTTTTTGAAATTCAGCATGCTCAACCAGAAGATATACAAGAATTGCTTCATAAACTTCTTAAAGATTTGCAAATTATAAGGGAGGAGCTGGCAGAATATATTAATTGTCCTAGTTGGAATCATCCTGCCTTATATGACGATGATGATGATGATGAGTACACTATTCAATATAGGGAATATTTAGAGAATTCGTCTAATGCAATCACACCCGTCTTACCAATCGAGGAACCCGATAACTCTTTAAGTATGGGGACGAGCATCTTAGCACTATTCCAAAAACGGAATCGGACAAATTAACAAAGTCTAGTGTTGAGGACCAATCCCAAGTGAGTCCAAGGGTATTTCCAATGATACGCGTGATGTGCCTTTTTGTGATAATATTCCTCCTCTTGATGTTTTAAACGATCACTTTGAGATTTTCTCTTATTTTAACAATGATTGTACTTCAAGTGATGACGATTCTTTTGAGGACATCGATTACGTTGAGGCATCACCTCCCGATTCTGAGCTCGTCAGCTTAGAGGAGGTGAAGGACGATATGCTTCATGAGAAATTATTAAATATCAATCTTCTTATTGCTTGTAATTTACCTTCGAGTGATGATTTCTCTCCCATTAACGATTATGAGGAAAAATCCGTGACTTTCTCTAACCCTCTTTTCGATTCAAATGATGATTTTACCTCTAGTGATAACGAGTCACTATCCGTTGAGGACGTTCCGGAAGACAATTTTAAAATTTACTCGAACCCTCTTTTTGAATTCGATGACGAATACATCTCTAGTGACGTAAATCCTCTTTTTGATGAGGTGTTAGAGGACATCGAGTGCAAGGATTCTTATGATTCCAACCTTGATGAGTCGACTTTCCTAGTCACACCTCTTTCTGATTCTAATAAGGATGAGTGTTTCACTCCTAGTGACGACGTTGAGCTTTTACTTCACCATGATCCGTCAATAAGCGTTGTTTCCATTCTCGAGGGGTTCACTGATGAACCGCCTCTCGAAGAGAATGATGATTTATTTGATTTGGAATCTAAAGAGAATGATTGGAAGAAGATTTTGTACGATGCTCCAATTGATGATTTGATTAGCGAGGACAAAGTTTTCGATCCCGGGATTCATGAGATATATTTTTCTCTTACATATGCGAGCTTAACCTTTGAGGATCGCCATTATCTTTCCTTCACATGTGTTATCCGAACTTTTCTTCCTTATTTTACTTATCCGGTGGTTTCTCCGTTTCTTCTCTCCTCCGGGAGTGAGGATACCATTTTTGACCCCGGCATCTCTGTTTTTCATTTTTCTTCTCTTGAACCAGTGGCATATAAATGTCCAATGGAAGTGTGCTCTTCCACGTGTTTCATCCCTAATATCACTATGATATCTGGAGAGTCAAGCTAGATACTCGCACAAAAACAAGCGCTTCGTGGGTGGCAACCCATGCTTATCCCTAGTAGTAGTTTATTAATATTTATGAATAAGTGTGATGTGAGGACGCTCCCTTTTTTGTCTTTTCCAGGAGAGGTGTTTTCTGGAACATTTCTAGCCGTTTTTAGGTAGAAAATTTGAATTCAAAATATTTATTTGAATAAAACACTTCTTTTAAATCTAAAAATGTTTTGTAAAAGTTATAAAAATGTTTGTGACATTTTTATAAAAAAATGTGAGGTTAAATAAAAAATCCTTTGATCATAAAAATGCATTAAGCAATTATTTATTCATACCTTTAAGTGATTAATTTATCGAAATGAAAATTTACTACTAATTACTTGTTTACGTTTATTTTTACATTGAACGTTTTTACATTTTGTGATTATCAAAACATAGAAAAGTCAAAAAATATTAATAACGTTTTTAGGCATTATTTCTATCAACACACTTGAAGAGATTGATTATGAAATTTAGGTTAGGACCTGGTTCGGTTAAGATTTAAGAGATTCGGTTAAGAGCTGGTTCGGTTAAGAGGTTCGGCTCACTCTGACCTGTCAATCGGTGAACCCTGTCAAGAATCGGTGACCTAGGTCGGTGTAGAGAGTCGGTGACCTGGGTCGGTTAAGAGGGTCGGTTAAAAAGAATCAACCAATTGTGGGAATTAAACCCAGGACCTTGGCAACCAAAGCCTTAACATAATGTCACAAACCAACTAAGCGAGATGTTGGTTTGTGTTAGACTTTTCCTTCTCTTCTATTTATCTTGTCCTTCGCTGCTTCTTTTGTTCTTTAACATTCAGTGGAAACATAATACATGGATCGGTGGTTGTGGCTCTTTTTTTCTTCTCTTAGCTCGTGCTTGTCTTTTTCGGTGCAATAACATAATTAGTCTTCTTCTTCTTTGATGTCTTCAAGGTCTTCAATGTCTTCGAATTTTGTCTTCAAATTTTTCTTCGCGCCTTATTTGATCCAACCAAACGACACCAAAATCACTTAAAACACATAAAGTTGCAAACTTTTTGATCTAAAAATGTTTTTAACACATTATTATACAAGAAAGTTACAAACTTTAGTGAAAACAAAGCTTAAAGGATGGTTTTTGATTTTTTTTTCTTCAATAATATGCGAACCAAACACCCCTTGTAGTCAAACCACACAAACACAATACAAAACACCCCCGGTTGGCTCTTGATACCACATGTAAGACTAGCTTACCATAGTTTACACACATAAACACAAGAAATAATATTAGAAGATAAGAAGAGGAAGAAGAGAATTTATAGAGAGAAAGAAACTAGAGAAAGAAAGATGGAGGGAAAGCACATGAAAAAACATACAAATGTGTATGTGTAAAATGAGCTAACCAACCTCTCCTAACATGCTAGCAGAGGTATTTATACTTAAAAAGGGGCCGACTCCATGGGCTTTTACATAGGCTTCCATGGGCCGGGCTTTGTGTTTGGATGGGCTTTAGCCCTATAACTAGACAATATTAGATTAGAAATTTCTCGTAAACTATAACAAGCCTATACAAGGTTCGGGAATAATAAATGACCATCACTTTACTAAAAACTAAGGCTAACAAGCCCTTACTTAGGTGGTCACGTAGACGTGTTTCTAACCAACTCGCAATTAAAAAAGATGAATACTTACACATTACACTAATGAGGGTGACAGGGCAATAAGTTAGAAGGATCAACTGGGGAGTAGTGCATGATTAAATAAACACGTTTTTTTACTTATACGAGTTCCTATAACTTTTACTTTTCTTGCATAATTATAAGTAATTTAGTTTAGTTTAAAACCACCTCTCTCAACATATTGATTTTACTTGCTTTCTAAAAAATATAAAAACACAAAAAAATACTCTTCTTTTAATCTTTAGATCTTAGTGACATACAATTCGAACCTACCTCACTATTCTCCTAAAGAACGATAAATCCCCCGAGTCTTGCCTATGCTACACTACAACGATTAGGTATTCTACCTAGAAGGATTGTAAAACTTCGGTGTTGCAATCCGCCACATTAATTTTTTGGTGCCGCTGCAGGACATAGTCTAAGTTTCGGATTCTATTTAGCTTAGGTCTACTCACTATATTCCTATCGAGTGAGTTAGTTAGATGATGCGGCAGATTTTAACACCGAAGTTTTACAATCCTCCTAGGCAGAGTACCTAATCGTTGCAGTGTAGTATATGCAAGACTCGAGGGATTGATTGTTCTCTAGGGGAATAGTGAGGTAGGTTCGAATTGTACTTCAATAAGATCTAAGGGCTGAGGGAAGAGTATTTTTGGGTTTTTATGTTTTTTTATGAAAGCAAGTAAAATCTCGAGTTTTGAAGGAGGGTGTTTAACCTAAACTACAATAATCTAATAATAATCTAATTGTGCATGAAAAGTAAAATTGGCGAGATCTCTTATAGGTAAACTGTGACACCCCGTAAATTTCCGATCAATATTTTAGCCGTTTCCGTTTGGTAATTTGAATTTTTAATGTTTCATTTAATTTTTACGTTTAACCGGGAGGATGTTCTGTTATTTACTGAGAATCATTGTCGGACGTGATCCGTGCATCCAAGCATCGTAGTCTTTTGTCAGTAGATGCGTTTTTACGTTTTTAATTGATATTTAAAATTTTAGAAATTTTCGTGAAGTCGTTATTCATTTTCGTTATTTGCGTGTTTCGTATATAGTTAATAACTTATACTGGTGCATGAAACCCTTGAAATTAAATCAAATAGAGCATTATATCTCTAGAATATTGGAGACCAAATTGGTCCCCTTTTTGTTCATGCATGCAACCGGTCACACACACACTCATAGGATTCTTATAAATTTAAATTTTGAATCAAAGGAAACATGTCTCCTACAAAATGGTTAAAGGACTAGTCCTCTCTACACTCTCATTTGTTGATCAAATTGGTCCCCTTTTTCCTTCCCCCTTTGCTTGCACGACCGGACCACACCACCAACACCACCCTTGGATGCCAATTTTAAAAACATTATACATATAGGTCCAAGTTTATTATTCTTACACATTTATCACTATTTCTCTCACAAGAAAAAAACACACATATCTTTTTCTTTCTCTTCTCTTTTTCGAACCAACATAAACACACACACACAAATTCTTACTTTTAAATCTTTGATCAAAACCATTTGAAGATGGGTTGTTCTAGTCTCTAATCATCCTCTAGTCACTCTTTCTTGTAAGTCATCTCTTGTTTTTCATAAATAAGTTGTACTTTTACATACTTATGATCATTCCGAACAAGATGTACAAAACGGATCGTTGTGAAAATTGTTATACATTTTTCTATAAAACTACAAGTCTCAAGTTTTAAATCTTTTAAACATAAATAGAAAAACATGAAAAATAGTTGTACTTTTGTGTATAAAAGTTTGTCGTGATTATTTTGATATATATATTGTTGTTATTACGGCTATATCATTTATTTGAGGTTATCGTATATAGTGATATTAAAGATTGTTGGCGAAGGGATTTAGTTAGATATTGGTTTTGGTTGAAAGCGTAAATTGAAAGTTGATGGGGTTAGGTTTGGAATGGATTTGTTGTGATATTTGCGGTGTTGTCGAAAATCGATCGGGTTGATCTTTTTGGAGTTCATATGGTTCGAACCCTATGTGACTAGCACTAGGTGTTCTAAAAATTTATTCTTCACATTTGTAAATTTAATAAATGTCGTAACGTGATTTAGTTAGTTGTCGGATGTTTTTGCGGATCAATAAAGGTGTACTTTTTATAAAACGGGTATTTTGCGAGTCGGGTCAAATAATTAGAGAAGTTACTATTTTAAGAAAGGCCATGTCGAAATTTCATAAAATACTAAAAATATGTCGAGAAATATATGTTATCATCAAACTAATAATAAAATGGAGAAAAACGTTAGGAATCGGGTCTAGGTCAACGTTTGCGGTTATCGAGTCAACTTTAGCGTGTCAGGTCACTAAAAGACAAAATACACAAAAAGACAAAATCCACTAAAAGACGAAATACACTAAAAGATGAAATATTTTTGAGAGTCGTTAAAGTGTCGAGACTTGTAAAAAACTTATAATTTCAGAAAGCATGTTTTGAAATAATACGCCTTGTCTACTCATGTTCGGATGACCAGTCTTTGCTCAAAGAGTTATTTCGTTGTACGTCATTCTTAAACGACAATATTATGCTAGGTTGTCGTTAGAACCGTGTGACTCGTCTTCACTTGATTAATTTCCTTTGATCCACTACTCGCTTAAGGTGAGTTCATAGCCTCACATTTCACTCATTTTGAATAAATGTTTTAGTACTTTGGGGTGAGAAACATTGCTTGCTTTTAAAAATGGACACAAGTACTTTGCGTGAGAATTTCCTCGTTTACGTGTTGCCTAAGTAGCGTTTAGACCACTATTGCCCGAACTATCTTAAACTGTTAATTTCTTGACCGACTGTATTGGTTAAGTGAGCGCGAGTGAATAAATAGATCTATTCGGACTAATAATCCCCATCCGGGTTTGGTAATTCTTACTGATCGGGTACTTGACGGACTGTATAGGCCAACGGATGTATGTTATGTCGAAATTCGTTTAGGTGGTCTTTGGTCAGACACCTGTAAGGGCAAGCTGTACTTGGCATGTTATATGCTACTTTCGTTATTAGCCTCGGTGCCATGAGCTTAGTGCAACGTAAATACCTTTTTATGCGAAGTTGTATCTGTTATAACTGTCGCATATGTTTTGAAATCTTGTGGTCCACTATTATTACGTTTGATTAAACATATGAATTCACCAACTTTATGTTGACATTTTAAGCATGTTTTTTAGGTGCTTAGCTTTGGACTTCTCTGATGTACTATGTGGTGTCTCCTTGTATGGCCTCGTTTTCAAGAATTATTATCTACTTTTTAAACATCGTTACCGATTCCAAAACTTAATTACGCTTCCCCTCTTGACTTTTAAAATCATTTAAATATTGTAATGATTTAATTTTTGTTAACAAAGCAACGGTGTTTATTTTTAAAACGTACCCCTTAGTGGTCGTTCTTTGTACTTTGTGTGATGTATATTATGACATCACGCCCCCGAACACGTATTCCGTCCAGGCCCCGTTTGGGGGTGTGACAGATTGATATCCAAAGCCAGGGTTATAGAGAACCATGTATTATATACTAGGTCTGGTCTATAACCAGTATGTGATCCTTACGTGCTTTTATGTGTGCCATGTACGTGCTTTTGCTATGGCGTATACGTAAGTATCATTTTGCCTTGAGCCTGCTATGATATGGGGTTATCTATGCCCTGCGTTTATGCTACTTTGCGTTTATTTTTGCCCTGAGCTCTATTTTGCTACGAGCTTACGTTTGTCTTACGTTTATTCTTTTCTCTACGTTCACGTTTACCTTACATATATTTCCTCATTATATTTTTTTATATAGAAGTTGTCTATATAAAATACTAAATTTTTCCTAAGACATTGTGACTGACACATTGGTCTCTAAACTTTTCTAAGACATTATGAATGACACAATGGTCTCGTTTATTGCTAAACCATCGTGAGTAATACGATGAGCTTTAAAACTTATCATGACTTTACATAATATCGTTTCACATAGCGTTAAAATTTGTCGCAGTCTGCCGACCCTACGTTATCTTACTATCCGAAGCCGAATCCGAGTTTGAACACTCGTCCCATACTTTCGAAACACCTACGTCATACCGTAACGTCTCAATCTTTCTTACTCCTCGTAACTTCTAGAAACATGTTGATTATTTAACCCATCACCTCATAACATTTCATTTTTGGAAACACGACTTTTGAAATTCGACTTATTTTATTTTCTTCACTGCGTTCGATTATGAAGAAAATACCGACAACGAGACAAAGAACGAGTTTCGCGAGGATCGAGCGTATTGTCACCCAACAAACTGATAATGCTATTGAAGTTATTATTGTCTATGAGGCAAAAACTCGCATAACCCATAACTCAATGGATCAGGTCGTACGTTAGGAAGCCAAGGTGGTAAGGAATGCTAACAAGATAAACGACAAAAGGTCGCGAGAGCTCACATTGCTAGACCAAATAACAAAAGTGATTATGTGGGAAAGTTACCCTTCTACAACAAGTGTAAGTGGCACCACACTGGGTCATGCACTGATGAGTGCAATAACTATAAGAGAGTTGACCATATGACTAGAGATTTTAAGACACCCGTTTTGATAACAACTTAGAGGCCACAGTGGCAAATTAGAAACCTGAGGTACCCATTAGGAGTGTGGAAATCTAGGACATTACAATATAGTGATTGTCGAAGGCTAAACCGTATGAACCAGTTTTGGAACGTAAAAACTCTCAGGAACTCTAACGCCGTCAAAGATAATGCTAATGCCTAAGGAGAGATTTTTCCTGTCTTGCCTAGTGAAACCTAAATAGATCCCCCCCTAACAATAAATAACACAACAGGTTTGGACCGTAACCCCTCTAACAATTTTGACTAGTAATTCCCTATGGGAATTATCATGTATGAGTGGATGATTTTAAACCCTCTGTTCATTTTGTGTCATGACGATTTCGTCAGTTACACTTCAATTCTATAATAATTTATGTAAGGTACTCCTCAAATCTATTACCATCTTACAACCTATTTCACTATTAATTTATAAACCATTTTACTAGTATAAACTATTTGGATATTATCGTATGAACTATACTAGCATCGTCTTATAAACAGAGTTACTGTCATTTACAAACTATTTTCGTCAGTCTACGAACCGTTTTGCTAAACAGCTTACTAATCACTTTACAATCGTCTTATGAACCATTTCACTATTGATTAATAAACTATTATGATATCATCCTATAAACTATTTCGTTATCGTCCTATAAACCATTTTGTCATTATCTTATAAATTATTCAACTATCATCTCATAAACTATTTTTGCAATCATTTTACAAACCAACTTGTTTTCATCTTTTAACCTATTTTGTCGTCGTTTATAAATTCTTTTGCCATCATTTTATAAACCATTTTTACTAACACCTTATAAATTATTTTGATAGCATTCTATAAACCGTTTTGCCAACATCTTGTAATTATCCTACTATTACCTCATAACTTATCTGGTTATCATTTAATGAACTAATTCGTTTCCATCTTATAACCTATTTTACGGTTATTTATAAACTCTTTTGCTACCCTATTATAAACTAATTTGCAGTCATCTCACAAACTATTTCATTGTCGTTTATAAACTATTTCACTGTCAATTTATAAACTATGACATCGTCATCATATGAACTACTTCGTGTCGTTGATAAACTATTACATTGCCACTTTATAAACTATTGGGTTGTCAACTCGTAAACTATTTGTTACCACATTATAAACTGTCACGTGACTTTCTCGTAAACTATTTTGCTATCACCTCATAAAACATTTTCCGCTATCTTATGAAACATCTTGTGTCGTTATATAAGCTACCTTGTTTTCATTGTTACAAACTATTTTGCTACCTTGCAAACTAGTTTGATGAAATGAGCATTTCATCGTTAGTCCCTAAATTATGCATAGCTTGATCACCTATGTATAATTCAAGAAGGACCATGCTATGCTGGGAGTAGTCACCATAAAATTTTGTCAATTTACCCTTACTTTCCATTTCTATTTTCTTTTTTTTCTCTAAATTGTCAATGGGATTATATTGTACTCGTGTTTTATTAATATTTTGCGTGCGTATTTATGAGTCGTGTTGGTCACGTGTATTCGTATTCGTAAGCGTCATAACTAAGCAGATTTTTCCTCGACCTTAGCATACGGAAACACCATACCCTTGGCCGAGAGACCAAATCATGCTTCTTGTAGTCATGGTAATTACGGATTGTAGGACTCTAGAATGTAATGAACTTTTCCTCTTAATTGGATTATAACCAAGCGAACTAGGAGATTTCCTTCAATTGACTTACATGTTAGTCAGTTAGAATCATGAAGGTTATGAGGTTCTCGTACCAACAAGACTCCTAATGGACCTGAAGTTAAAGCAAATGACGCAATTATTGCAAGTACATAGAACCTAACCAATAGAAGTTTCGAATTCATTGTTTTCTTAGACTTCTAAGTGATATCGTTCCAACCGCCTTAGACCTTAAGTACACTATAAGTTAGCTAACGGGAAAATAATAGGAACCGATTCTATAATTCGAGGTTGTACCTTGAAATTTCTAAGCCACCCGTTCAACATTGACTCAATGCTCATAGAACTTGGTAGTTTTAATGGTATCATCAGCATGGATTGGTGGTCAAAGTACCGCATCATAAATGTTTGTAATAAGAAGCTTATCCGTATCCCCTAGGTGATGAAACCTTAATGATTAAAGGCAATAGGAGTGATGGGTATGCATCGATAGTTGCTAGTGAGCAGAGATCTGAGTTGTTTAGCAGGATTGGTACGTTGGAGCGGGATAACATGAGACTTAGAGGCATGTTAGGTGTTGAGAGGCAGAGAGTTGACCGTCTCTGGCGTAGTATGTCGTATGCTCAAAGGGATTTATAATATCAGTTTCCTCATGGTGGAGAGCTCAAATATTTTTTGTTAAAAAGAAGGATGGATCCTTCAAGATATACATTAACTACCGAGAATTGAACAAGCTAACCGTGAAGAACCGTTACCCGTTACCTAGGACTGATGACCTCTTTCGATCAACTATAAGGATCTAGCGTTTACTTGAAAATCGACCTACGGACTAGTTACCACCAACTAGAGTTCGAGAAAAGAATATTCTAAGACCATATTTAGGACCCGTTATGGACATTTCAAGTTTTAGGTCATGCCATTTGGTTTGACCAGCGCACCAGAGGTATTCATGGATCTCATAAATCGGGTAAGCAAACCGTACTTGGATAAGTTCGTGATAGTATTCATCGATGATATCTTTATCCACTCAAGCAGAAATAAGGAGTACGAGGAACGCCTTAGGCTTATCTTGGAATTGCTTAAGAATAAGGAATTGTACGCCAAATTCCCTAAGTGTGAATTCTGGCTCCCGAAAGTGCAATTTCTCATCCACGTTGTTGATAGTCAAGGCATTCACGAAGATTCCGCCAAGATTGAGTCAATCAAGGATTAGGTAACGCCTACGACTGCAACGAAGATATGCCAATTCTTACGTCTTGCCAGTCACTACCATTGATTTATCGAAGGTTTGTCTAGGATAGAGAAGCCTCTAAACCAAACTAACTCAGAAAATGTAAAATACGAATGGGAAGAGAAAGAAGAGGAAGCCTTTCAACTGTTAATGTAGAAACTTTGTAGTGCACTGATTTTAGCATTTCCTGACGAAACGGAAAACTTCGTGGTTTTTTATAACGCCTCGCATAATGGATTGGGTACTATAATGATGCAGAAGGAGAAGGTGATAACTTACGACTCTTGACAACTGAAAGTTCATGAGAAGAACTACCCGACACACGACCTAAAATTTGGATAAATAGTGTTTAGTTTCAAGATGTGGGAACACTACCTGTATGGCATAAAGCATACTATGTTTACAAACCATAAGAGCTTACAGTACATTCTAGATCAAAGGGAATTAAATGTGAGACCACGTAGATTGTTAAAAATTGCTTAGGTGATTATGATTGTAAGATTCGATATCACCCTGTAAAAGCAAACGTTGCAGCAGATGCTCTAAGCAGAAAGGAACGAGCTAAGCCTCTCAGGGTGGGAGCCTTAGTGATGACAATTAATTCAAACCTACCGCCACAAATTCATGAGGCACAAGTAGAAGCTCTTAAGAAAGAGAACGTTAAGGATGAGAACCTTCATGGTACGGACATGGATTTTGAGACTCGTCTCTGCATTAGGAGAAGGAATTGGTTATCACACTGTAGAGAGTTAAGAAAATTGATCATGCATGGGTCACACAAAAATCTAACTATTTCATCCACCCTGGATCGGATAAGATATATCATAATCTTAAGTAGTTATACCGATGGCCCGACATGGAAGCAGAAAATGCCACCTACGTCAGAAAGTGTCTAACGTGTGCCAAAGTTAAAGCGGAATATCAGAAGTCGTCTGGTTTATTGGTTCAACCAGAAATTCCCCAATGGAAATGGGAGAACATAACGATGGACTTTGTGACTAAGTTGCCAAAGAGGGCAACCGGTCAAGACACGATTTGGGTAATCGTTGATCGTCTCACTAAGTCTGCACATTTTGTACTTATAAGAGAAGACGACTCAATGGAAAAATTGACAAGACAATATATGAAGGAGGTAGTATCGAGGCATGGAGTGCCAGTTTCAATCATCTCCGATCGTGATAGCAGGTTTACACCCCACTTTTGGCAATCGCTTCAGAAGGCGTTAGGTACTCAATTGGATATGAGTACATCCTATCACCCACAAACTGATGGTTAGAGTGAGAGGACCATTCAAACATTGGAAGACATGTTAAGTGCTTGCGTACTCGACTTTGGAAAAGGTTGGGATAGACATTTACCGTTGGTGGAATTCTCGTATAACAACAGTTACCATACCAACATTAAGGCTGCACCATTCGAAGCGTTGTATGGGCGTAAGTGTCGATCACCTATCTTCTAGGCTAAAGTTAGAGATAGTCAGCTCACTAGCCCAAAGATCATCCATGAGACTATAGAGAAGATTTTTTAAATCAAGAGCCATATCCAAGCTGCCCGTGATCATCAAAAGAGCTATGCCAATGTAAGACGGAAACCCCGTGAGTTTCAAGTGGGAGATAAGGTCATGCTAAAATTGTCACCATGGAAAGGGGTGATACGTTTCGGCAAACGGGAAAAGCTAAACCCTCGTTATATTGGACCTTTTAAGATCATTGCTAAAGTAGGAATCGTTGCCTACCGACTTGAACTCCTGGAACAGTTGAGCAGAATTCACAGTACTTTTCACGTCTCTAACCTAAAGAAATGCATGTCCGACGAAACTCTTGCCATACCGCTGGATGAAATCTAAATCGACGACAAACTTCACTTCATCGAAGAACCTGTCGAGATCATGGACCGTGAGGTCAAGCGTCTGAAGCAGAGCCATATTCCGATCGTCAAGGTACGTTAGAACTCTAGGAAAGGTCCTGAGTTTACGTGGGAACGTGAAGAACAAATGCAGAAAAAGTACCCATACCTTTTTGCTAATCCAGAACCTTCGTCGAATGCTACGTCTTAAGCATTGAGGACATAGCTTTTTTAACGGGGAAAGAATGTGACACCCCGTAAATTTTCGATCAATATTTTAGCCGTTCCCGTTTGGTAATTTGAATTTTTAATGTTTCGTTTAATTTTTACGTTTAACCGGGAGGATGTTCCGTTATTTACTGAGAATCATTGCCGGACGTGATCCGTGCATCCAAGCATCATAGTCTTTCGTCAGTAGATGTGTTTTTATGTTTTTAATTGATATTTAAAATTTCAAAAATTTTTGTGAAGTCGTTATTCATTTTCGTTATTTGTGTGTTCCGTATATAGTTAATAACTTATACTTGTGCTTGTACATGGAACCCTTGAAATTAAATCAAATAGAGCACTATATCCCTAGAATGTTGGAGACCAAATAGGTCCCCCTTTTGTTTATACATGCAACCGGTCACACACACACACATAAATTTGAATTTTGAATCAAAGGAAACATGTATCCTACAAAAAGGTTAAAAGACTAGTCCTCTTTACACTCTTATTTGTAGATCGAATTGGTCCCCTTTTTCCTTCCGCTTTGCTTGCACGACCGGACCACACCACCAACACCACCCTTGAATGCCAATTTTGAAAACATTATACATATAGGTCCAAGTTTATTATTCTTACACATTCATCACTATTTCTCTCACTAGAAAAAACACACATATCTTTTTCTTTCTCTTCTGTTGTTCGAACCAACATAAACACACACACAAATTCTTACTTTTAAATCTTTGATCAAAACCATTTGAAGATATATTGTTCGAGGTTGATTCTTATTATATTTGGGTAGTTTATAAACAACATTTGGGTTGTTCTAGTCTCTAATCATCCTCTAGTCACTCTTTCTTGTAAGTAGTCTCTTGTTTTTCATAAATAAGTTGTACTTTTACATACTTATGATCATTTCGAACAAGGTGTACAAAACGGATCGTTGTGAAACCGTTATACATTTTTCTATAAAACTACAAGTCTCAAGTTTTAAATCTTTTAAACATAAATTGAAAAACATGAAAAATAGTTGTACTTTTGTGTATAAAAGTTTGTCATGGTTATTTTGATATATATATTGTTGTTATTACGGCTATATCATTTATTTGAGGTTATCGTATATAGTGATATTAAAGATTGTTGGCGAAGGGATTTAGTTAGATATTGGTTTTGGTTGAAAGAGTAAATTAAAAGTTGATGGGGTTAGGTTTGGAATGGATTTGTTGTGATATATGCGGTGTTGTCGAAAATCGATCGGGTTGATCTTTTTGGAGTTCATATGGTTCGAACCCTATGTGACTAGCACTAGGTGTTCTAAAAATTTATTCATCACATTTGTAAATTTAATAAATGTCGTAACGTGATTTAGTTAGTTGTCGGATGTTTTTGCGGATCAATAAAGGTGTACTTTTTATAAAACAGATATTTTGCGAGTCGGGTCAAATAACTAGAGAAGTTACTATTTTTAGAAAGGTCATGTCGAAATTTCATAAAATACTAAAAATATGCCGAGAAATATATTTTATCATCAAACTAATAATAAAATGGAGAAAACGTTAGGAATCGGGTCTAGGTCAACGTTTGTGGTTATTGACTCAACTTAGGCGTGCCGGGTTACTAAAAGACAAAATACACTAAAAGACAAAATACACTAAAAGACGAAATATTTTCGAGAGTCGTTAAAGTGTCGAGACTTGTTAAAAACTTATAATTTCGGAAAGCATGTTTTGAAATAATACGCTTTGTCTACTCATGTTCGGATGACCACTCTTTCCTCAAAGAGTTATTTCGTTGTACGTCATTATTAAACGACAATATTATGCTACGTTGTCGCTAGAACCGTGTGACTCGTCTTCACTTGATTAATTTCCTTTGATCTACTGCTCGCTTCATAGCCTCACATTTTACTCGTTTTGAATAAATGTTTTAGTAATTTGGGGTGAGAAACATTGCTTGCTTTTAAAACTGGACACAAGTACTTTGCGTGAGAATTTCCCCGTTTACGTGTTGCCTAAGTAGCGTTTAGACCACTATTGACCAAACTATCATGAACCGTTAATTTCTTGACCGACTGTATTGGTTAAGTAAGAGCGAGTGAATAAATAGATCTATTGGGACTAATAATCTCCATCTGGGTTTGGTAATTCTTACTGGTCGGGTACTTGACGGACTGTACATGCCAACGGATGTATTTCATGTCGAATTTCATTTAGGTGGTCTTTGGTCGGACACCTGTAAGGGCAAGCTGTACTTGGCATGCTATATGCTACTTTCGTTATTAGCCTCGGTGTCATGAGCTTAGTGCAACGTAAATACCTTTTTATGAATCTTGTGGTCCACTATTATTACGTTTGATTAAACCTATGAATTCACCAACTTTATGTTGACGTTTTAAGGATGTTTTTCTGGTGCTTAGCTTTGGAATTCTCTGATGTGCTATGTGGTGTCTCCTTGTATGGCTCGGTTTTCAAGAATTATTATCTGCTGCATAAACATCGTTGTCGATTCCAAAACTTAATTACGCTTCTGCTCTTGACTTTTAAAATCATTTAAATATTGTAATGATTTAATTTTTGTTAACAAAGCAACGATGTTTATTTTCAAAACGTACCCCTTAGTGGTCGTTCTTTGTATTTTGTGTGATATATATTATGACGTCACGCCCCCGGACACGTATTCCGTTCAGGCCCCGTTTGGGGGTGTGACATAAACAAACGTGCTCACTTAATCATACATTACTCCCAGTTGATTTCTCTAACTTATTACTTTGTCACACTCGTGAGTGTAATGTGTAAGTATTCCCCTAATTCTGCAGCGAGTTGGTCAAGTTCGCATTCTACGTGACAACCTAGTCGGGCGTTACGTGTTAGACACGCTCCTTCCTAATAGTAAATTCACGCGTACTAAATACTTAAGAAGGAATAGACCCAGTCAATAACTTAGATCAAGGGTTTCATCTAAACTGATCACGTGTCACTAGATGTCTATGCGAATGTACTGTTATCGCTAGTTTTCAAATGCGTAACGTGCACACCACTAACAAGAAGCAATAATATCAAATATCACAACTAGGTTTTATGCAATCATAAGCAAACACTAATTAATTTAGTCTAGCATGTTAAATTAAAAAAAGAAAGACAAAGACTCACACAACACATAAATATATTGTAATAATTAATAAATGAAAAAATTAACTTTAATTAAACATGGAGTTAGGGTAGTGAAAATAGGGTTAAGAAACCCTAAAATTTGTCAAAATGGCTGCACAATAGCTCTCTCAAGTTCCACACACGAGTTATGAAAATAAAGGGTTTGTATATATATGAATTGGGTTGTGACGACGTTGCTAGGATTTTGTGATGCCGTTACCCCGTCGAATCCCTTTAGGGCTTTCTTCAGTGAACAACTCCTGACGTTGTTAGGACTTCTAGTGACTTCGTTACCTTGAATTTGTGAAGGCGTCAATAGCTCTTGGCGACGCTGTCTCCACACACTGAGCCGTCACAAAATATATCCAAAATTTTGCTTTCTAGCCACTTCTGGTGACGCTGTCAGAATGGTGGTCGCGAGCTTAAAAAGCTGTGTTTTTGCCTTGTTTCTTCCTTAATCGAGCCCAATTTATGTGTTTTTAGTCCAAGTGCTTCCCAAATGCTAATTACACAAAAAGAAAGGATTTAGTGCAATAATAGAGCATATTTGCATGATTTTGGGGGTTAAATGACCCCGAAAAAGTGTATAAAATGACACCTCATCATTAGCTTTCTTTTAGTCTATCTTTTCTTCTTTCCCACTGTTTTGTAATTTTTTCTTTCGTTAACCATCATGGGAGACAAAAAAACAACCACGTACTTTAGGAGATTATTCCCGACCCAAACACGAGGGCTATCGAAACACTATTGAGCTTCCTGAAGGAGCCAATGTGGCATCTCTATGATCGGACACCATCCGGTTGGTGCAAAACGGATGTGCATTCCATAGACTACGGTCTGAAGACCCAAACCAGCACCTTAAGGATTTTCTCAAAATTATAGATTCTCTTGACCTTAATGGTGTCGATAGAGAGAACGCGTGTGCGTTTATTCCAGTTCTCTCTTCGCGATCAAGCTAGCAATTGGCTTGAACGTTTACCCGCGGGATCCATCTCTACTCGGGAAGATCTTTACTCGTTTCCTTACTTAGTTTTTCCCACCGAGGAGTATACAAAACTTAAAAATGACATTTTGATGTTCCAATAACATCATGGTGAATCTATTTTCGAAGCATGGACTCTTTTCAAGGAATGACTCCAAAAAGTCCCTCATCATGGCATCGATCTTTGGCTCAAAATCCAAATTTTCTATGATCATGTCTCTTACCCTCTTAAGCGCGAAATTGACCACACTGTCGGTGGTAAACTTCATGATAAGAGCGTCGAAGAATCTTGGAAAATCATTAAGGATCTCGCCCTCTATGACAACAAAAGTTGGAATGACCCAAGAGACCTCATAAAAACGGTCAAGGTAATCTCTTTACCCCAAAATGTACCGTATACATCTGACTGTCATCTCGTTAAACTTAAAAATAAAGTCTAACGCTTAATGGAAGCTCACATCGCCCCTAAACCATCCGTTCAAGTGAATAAGATAGCTTCTTCATGTGAGATTTGTAGTGGTCCCTGTGATACTCGATATTGAATGGAAAATCCCGAGCAAGCTTTTGTTGATTACGCGTCTTCGCGTAACAATGGAGTAGGAGGTAGGCAGTTCACTAATAACTTTAAGCCAAGAAACTTTAACGAAGCCACTGACTCATTGAAAGACGAGCCAAACTATTACATTTGGGTACAAACTCAAAGTTTTTTCAAAATCCAACAAATCGCTCAAATCTCAACTTAACACTTCTAACTCACCCCTAGATCTTTCCAGTTTCCAAACAAAATTGAAACGGTGTTCGCTTTATTTGGACTCTTAGCATGAAAAATAGGTTTGTCTAGGCTCGAGACCCAGCTTCAAGCAATGACAAGATGAGGTAATCAAACAACATCAACACCTTGTGAAAAGGTTGGATTCAGATAAATTGGATAGTGCACCCCACTCAATGAACTACCAAAGATTTCCAAGGTTTCACGTTAATCTTTGACTCATAACAATATCCATAAGACGACGAGGCACTTCCCAGCAAGGGAAATATATTAAAGAATACCATCCAACTCTTTTCCTAAAAATATCAAGCCTAATTCATGGCCTTTGGAAAAGAAAATAGGAACTCTTCCCCTTCCCCACAACGAGTTCACTTTTGTTAACACACTCACCATAGTTTTGGGAATGAGAAAATAGAAGAGGGATCTGAGAACTTCTAAGATAAAATAAAAGAAGAGACCTAGTGCATCAAAAGGATGGACAAAAGTAGTGAAATAAAGGATAAGGCATGCGGCATTTGCAACTAGATAATGAGGAAAGAGGAATGGATGGAAAATACGAGCAACCCCTTGATTAAGAGGTCGATGTGCATAATGAATCGTTCTATGAATCACTAAATAGAGAAAATGTCAAGTTTGTTCATTAAAATGTTGAATTTAGAAGTTGGAAAAGGGGAACCCAAATAACCTTACAATCCATGCATGATAATGGCGTTAATTCATTGTCCTAACACTTACACATCAGATTTAGATTTACCGTTGAATGTTATGTCTTTAGCATACTATAATAGCATTAGGAGTCAAGGATACGAACATAGAGGGTTGAATTTTGTTGGAATTGGAATGGATATGCATGTGTTTGTATGAAACATGAGTTATGTAATGGATTTCACTAGTTTGAAGAATGTTGATTTGCCAATATAGAGTCTAGCTTTATCACAGAGTGAGTTTGTGCAGACGCTTTTGTGAGAATCACTAAGGTTAATACTAGATTGTGAAAAAGGATATGATACATTCAATTAGACAAATCAGGAAGTCACTTTTAAAACGCCCTAAAGGATTCGACAATGGATGACTTGAGAAAGTGAAAGCCATGATGTTGTTTATCATCTAGATAAATACATCTTAATGGTGAATGTAAGAAGAGGAATGTAAATGGACGGTTTAGAAAAGTTGGGATTCTCCCAATATGTTTAGATTAGGACTACAATCCTACCACATGCCACAATTGATATACATGTGGATACACCAACGAAAAAATCCGACCTAAATCAACAAACCTTGGGTTATACAATGATATCCAAGTCACATTATAATCAAAGAAGTGCTATTCAAAGAATTTAACCGTTTTTAGCATAGTGAAGATTGTATACACTAGTTCAAGTTTTATATAGAGATTATACCAATACTAGTTTTGGAAAGGTTTCATCATGTATGATAACAATGATAACTATACATGCTTGGTTTAAAGAGCATAGTTTCATAATACTATATAAAAAGAATAAGAATGCTTTAGAGTTAGTAAAACTGTTGAGATGACTGTCTCCATTAGGATGTTTTGCATATGTCATACATCTTATGGAATGTAATGTGACTAGACTCATATAAGTAATACTTATAAGTGAGTGCACACTTAAGAAATAACAATCATCATATTATTCAAAGAACTTCACTATTTGTGAATTTTTAAAATAAGTATTCTCAAAGTTCCACAAAATCATAACCTTGTTAATTTGTTCATGGAAACTATACCTTATCGCCAATTGTGATAATGAGAAAAAGAACATTAGTAATTTAACTAGATCAGCAGGCTTGATCTTATTTGTATTATTGGATAATGAAACACGTAACACGTCAGTCGTAATTGTAATTAAAAAAGGAATTGACATATGTGATATGATCGTTTTCATTTATACTACTGTGTTCTATATTTGCATGTTCAAATCCTTGAATAAATTTATATATTCTAAACTATGTTAATTGTCAGTTAAAAATATGGAAATATTGTTAAAATAGACAAATGTGAGTGTTTGGTTATATTCTATTGAATATGTAAACATGATTCTATCAACTTCACATGTTATTCAATGAGGTTGAATATTAGATACCTCACCTCGTGTTAACCACTTTATGGATCAGCGTCATTGAGTGAGTTGTACACATGGTGAAAGTTTATTTATCCTTAAACTTGAGATGCAAGCAGGTTTTGCGTGTATGGATGGCATTTCTTGATTCTAGTCAACCGCTATGTTGAATAAGGTAGTTTTAAAAGCTATTTTTAGAAATGTTTTGAAGTACATGACGGACACTTATAGTCAAAATAGAATTTGTTCCTCCACATGTTTGGGAGTTAGATACTTATTGGGCCCCTCGTTGGGTTGATCAGAATTTGCATGGCCGCGCCCAAAGTGTATTTAAGATGATTCTTTTTACATTTGGTAATCTTGATCAATACAGATGCGAGAAACAAAATTGTTAAACTATGGAATGACTTTTGATCCATATCCATATTTAACATTGGATCCAAAACAAAAGGATCGGACGAACTTGAACCACCGAAGGTTGAGATGTTTATTGAAACCATTCTCAGGTATTTCTGGGAGCATTGATGATGTTGCTAGACTATTTGTAAATGTTAGGATGTTATATTTTATGATACTGACATTCGCAAGTGGGAGCTGTTGGAATGTGCTCATGTCATACAAAACGATCGTTAATTAGTTATATTGGTATGTATATAATAATATAGGTGTATATTTATTATGTATGTATTTAACACATGATCCAACGGTAGAATACTAAATGGCCGTTAATTAGTTCGTTTACGATTAATTAACTAAAAGGATTTTTAATTAATGTGTAATTAAAAGTAATTATACATAATAATTAGTAAAGTTAAAAAGTCAACACCAAAGGTGTGATTGGTTGTTTGGTTCGACATACCAAGAGAGGGAAAGAAGAAAAACTAGTTTATCCTACATCGGTGGGATATGTAAACTTAGGAGCACTATATTTAGTATAAATAGAGGGGTCTCTAGCTCTCATTCCTTGTACCATCCCTTTATCTTCTTCTTCTCTTGGGTCGAATGAAACAAACACCCCACGAAGAGAGTTTGAGCTTTGACGAAGTTCTAGTATTCTTAGTTCGTTGGTTCGTGGAACTAGCATTCGGGTGATATTGTATAACGTGTATTGTAGGACGCGTAGAGGTTGTTTACTTTAGCAACTTCATGAAGGTTTCGGTATTTGCACGGGTTAAATACACGTGCGTATTCTCAAGAAGCCCTGGTTCTTGATTTAGCTTGTTTTGCTAAAAGGTACGCTTTCGGTTTATTATTTATGTTAATTATATTTGTTATATGAGATTCATTCGGCTGCGTAGGTCGTAGAATATTATGTGTAATGTTAGGTTATAAGATAACGATTTCCAACAGTGACATCACGAGCCATTCATATAGCTTTATAATTACATAAAAACAGTAAAAAAATGCTTAAAACGCATGTTTTGTGATATTTTCTTTCCTTTTATGTGAAATCTATTTTAGGATTTTATTTAGTGAAATAAAGACTCCTAAGAGTCACATAAAATATGGAAAAAAATATGGTTAAGGTTTTTACATGATCCGACACGCTTATTATGTTGCTTGGCTTATAATTCGCGTTTATTGACTTATTGTTCCTTATTTATTGTTATAAATTGTTAATCATGTGTTACGTGCATGTAAACCATGGTTCATTAAGCTTAATATGTCTATTAAGCATCTTGTTAATGTGGTCTGCTTATTTGACGCTTAATACCATGATACGCCTTGAATTTACATAAATGATTGATTAATTTTTAGTGCTGATTGTTTGACATTCGTCCACTAAAAATTGATTTCTCGACAAACCGTAAGGAGTCGGACCATGAAATGTTTTTTGAGAATTCACAACTCCAGTAGCTAAAACTTTTATGTTTAGTGCAAAAAGATGGGAAGGCTTTTTCCTAGCCTGATCGTGGTCTGAAGTCGAAACTTCTGCTCAATCAGCTTTTGTTGTTTTCTTGTTTACATCAAGTATAGTGACCTTTACAATCGAGTAATCGATGTATGTGTACCACTTGTTTGCCTCAGGGTCGGACTCGTAAGCATACATCAAAGGAATACCCCATGATGGTACATCATCATTGCTGGACATCGAGGTGTACGTAATAGTAGCGTGGGATGGAGACGAAGACATGATTGTTGTGAATTTCAAAAGATTTATATAAGTATAATATATAAGACAAGTGTAAAAATATACGCAAAGGAAGGTAAGCACGTATATAAATCATGTAAGCAAATAGTGTGTATGCACATGAAAAAGTTTTATGTGATGCAATGTTTATGAAAATGGTTCTAGTCTCGGTAAGATATGCAACCTAGTTCTCTATAACCTTGGCTCTAGATACCAATCTGTAACACCCCCAAAATATGTTGCATCGGAATGGTAACCGGGGGCATTACTTCATAATACACAAGCACAAGATAGATAAAGAACGATGTGACACTCCATAAAAAAAATTAGATTTCTCTTTTACCTTAATTAAAACTACGTACCGCGATATTTGTAAAATTTACAGTTAATCTCAAAAAGAGAGTTATCCTATGAGCAACATGCATTACTTCGTGTTATGGAGAGTCTAAACAGCACGCGAATATTTCTATTTCTACTTTTGTGTCTAAAGAGATATTTTAGAACTTATAGCGGTGAAATCATATTTATTTCACATTTTGTGAAACGAAATCATTTACTTATATTATTTTTATGAAAACACCTTTACTCAAAATAAAAACCCGTGACCAAATTCAAAATACAAGATAAAGACATCATCATGTATATTCCTTACATGACTACCCTACTTATTTCTCTCTTTTCAAAACCTTCACATGCTATTATGTCTCAACATCTGATTAAAATTTCAAAAGTCAAGAATAGTATAGGTAGTACCAATGATGACCAATAGTATTATGAAATAGCACTATTATCATATTCTTCAATAGTATGTAAAAATAATGCCCCTTCACATGTAATTGAAAGTCCCAGTAGACGAGCAAGTAATTCATTGTATAAATGAGGGCCATGCACTTACACTTCTAACACAACTCATTTACGAAAACAAGAAAGAAGCAAATACAGTTGAGTTTAGGGCTTCATTGGATTCAAGGGTTAAGGGACGTCGGGTTTTAAAGGGGTAGAAACGAAGAAGGTTTAAGCTTTCTTGACACCATCACCTCTCCTCACCGACTAGCGAACTTGGACCTCGGTAAGTCACCTCATAGATTAACTATGTCATTTATCTTATAGTCTAATATACGACAAAATCGAAGCACGTCTAGCCCTGACAAGTTAGACGAGGGCCTCAGCTTTGCATGACAAATACATGATATACATGGTACGAACCATGCATGATTTGTATGTACGTACGCATACAAAGACTTGGGTCGCACCATGCATGAAATAACGACGCATGATAAAACTAGTAAACAACATGTCATGCGTGAAAACTAATAGTGAACCAAGGAAATTCACAATAACCTTAAACATGAAAGTAATCATGAAACGTTGGCTCGCTAGGGACGATTAGGCACTAGGATTATACGTATTTCATAAGAGCTTTTTACGTGATGGCCACGACGTGTAACATGGGCGTAACCAAGAAGCATGGGACGAACCACAGCGAGTCATTTGCTCGCTAATTGGGACGCCATAGCCCATAATGAACATGAGCAAATCATGCTCGTTGGTTTGTATCAAAGCCTCGTAAACACGTGACACCATCTTGCCACATGAGGCGTACCATACTGTAAGCAAATATGATACAGTGGGCTGCTGCCACTGTTGCAGTCGCTAAGGACGTAATAACGTCCTTGCGTCTTAGTGTTCAACTAGCTCGTGGTTAACCCGATAAGACGGAATCTTGAGAGGTAAGTGGGAAAAACATAGTTACACATGTTGAGCGATATATTATGTGAAGGAAGAAACCACAATAGTGGTTACCAACTCCACTGTTGGGTTAACTGCTATTGAACAGGGAGAAAGGAGAGCCAAGGACCACATGGGCTGTTTTGGATATATTGATATAGGGCCACATACATGTAATTATGTATAAAAACTTAGATGTACAAAATTGTTAGAACTTGCATGTTTGCGAGTCTTTAGGGTAGTCCCAGCCGAGACCCAATGGGGCTAGTAAATTCGTTAATAAAACAAGACTAAATCGAATAAGTAGAAAATTATAAACAACATTTTTATGATAAGCTAGAAATAGTGACAACGAAACCGAACTTTTAAACGAGTAAATGAACCTAACGCGGTCTATATAATTTAAAAAATATATTTTAAAAACTTATTCGGGTTTTAAACGTAAAAGTTATAAGATTTAAAGCGTAACATTTGAAATATAAAAGTTAAATAGTAGATATAATACTATTTTGGAAAAAAATTAGGGATTAAAAGAGATAACCCAAAAACTTAAGGGTTAATTGTGTAAATTACTTAATTGAGAAAATAGAGGGATCAAAATATGATATTTTGAAACTTAAGGGTATTAGATGTAAATAAATATTTTTATAATCTATTTAAACGAGTCGAACGAACCGTGATATATAAAACTAAATTAATTAACGACTACGGTATAAATAAATAGACGTGATAAGAAAATATATAAACTTAGCAACTTACCAATAATGATTATATTTTCCTAAGATATAAATCGCATGAACTTATAAATATAAGTTACGACGCATGATTTTATCAATTTATGTATATATACTTATAAGTGTAAAGTCGTGTATCATCCCTAGAGCCAACGATCTAACAAACATTTTGAAAACATAAAACACTGCCACATAAGTGACGATATCACACCGTTAGGTGAATCATGTGAATAATTCAATTTATACATTAAGCCTTTAGAATGTAAACTCAGAATTGTCATAATTACTTAGGTGATTGACCGAGTCACTATTTGACGTGCATTGATCCATTATCAATTCCAGACGATTAATTGACAAGGTGAGTTTTCATAGCCCCTACTTTACTGTTTTAAATCATCTTTTGGGGTGAGAACATTGCTTATTTTTAACAGTTGAACACAAGTACATTTACTGATTTACTACTGGGTCTAAGTCCCTATTCAACCCAATTTGCTATATTGCCCAATTTATCATGAACCGTTAATTACTTGTAAGCGCGAATGTTATGGATAGATCTATCGGGATTGACATCCCTGTTTGTCTTGGACTGACATTAGTCAAGCAAACACAGTTTCATTTGAGTCAGTTACGGATGTCGCGGGTTGAACATCTGCATGGGCTTACCTATGATGGTACTTGTTAACGCTTCGGTGTCATGAGCTTAGACAATAGTAAATACTTTTCATCGTGATATATAGGATTACTATATTTCATGCTATGGTTATAAATCTTGTGGTTCATCACTATTATCAAACAACAAAACCTATGAACTCACCAACTTTATGTTGACACTTTAGCAATGTTTTCTCAGGTGTTCTACCTTACGGAATATAAGGAGTCTGCATTGGTATAATGGCATGTAGAGGTCTATCTCTCGTATCAAGTCCTCTTCACGCCATGAAGTCACAATCCCAAATCCAGTCTTCCGCTGCAGTGAAATTTGGGGGTGTGACAGATTGGTATCAGAGCACTTGGTTATAGAGAACTAGGTTGCATTAGTAACTCTAGACTATAACTGGCTCTTAAGGACATATCAGAATAGCATACGCACTATCTATTACTATTTACTTCCCAAGTCAACAACTGCTTGGCACGATATCATTAAATAACTAAATTACCACTTGTCCGTCATGGAAAACATGTTTCACTAGACTACACATTATCATTCACCATCTTGGAATAACATATCTAGTGGATTACGCATTTGTATCTTCTTAGTGGAGGAAACTACCATGACTCTCATCAACTAGTTTAACCCTATAACCAATATCACACTACGAAGAGTCACTTACATAATATTATGGATTTTGTCAGTAATTACATCCTTACTATCTCATTTTATGAGGGTTACCTACATAAACACTTCGGGATACCTTGCTAATCACCCACTCGTTACTTCACTACGCGAGGACTCTTTATAGCAACCGTTGTAAAATACCTATACTACTATCTACTATGTCGGATATAACCTTAAATGTATTTAAGTATACAAAAACTTACCAAAGCATGTACCAGTGATGACACCAATAATTGACGGAATGTCCCTCGTAGGGAAAACGTAAAAACAAACTCATAAGTGGGGAAGAAATAAAAACCGCCTCGGTTAAAAGTAAGAGACAATAGTCGCAATTAGCAGTCAAAAACTATGGAGAGAAATTTAAGACATAAAGGTTTACACCAGCCCCTGAGTCAAGAATAATATAGACCCTGCAGATATGTATCTATTGTCCGTAATCCTACCACACCTTCCAGTCACCAGCTTAGGTCTTAAAATAAGGATGCGACTAATAAATTACGAATAACCTTCCCAAAAAGAACAAGAAACATATCAATGCTGAATACCAACCCTCCTGACATACCTCTAGTATTCTCCTACCCTAAATAGACGCATAACCATTCAAAGCATACAATGAATCTTATCTCAAAAATAGATGGCACCCATAAGATAATCTCTACCCCAAATATGGAATTAAGAAGTAGAAACTCCATTCTATCGTATGCAGGGTGTATTCGAGAAATGTCTCAATCACTTCCCAGCAACGTGCCTGACAACTCCCCCGAGCAGGAAGCCGCCACGGGACCCTCCATCCCAACAAGACTTGACTCGTCGACCTCTCAAGCAATCCAATTACCTGAACTGGGATTAACTCTGACCCCTACTACAGGGCGTGAACTCTCCCAGGAAATAAATAATCACAGTGTTCCTACGCTAATATCACAAGCACCTGGACCATCTCGAAAGAGAAGTAGATCACCATCATCGCCATTTTACCCAGATGCCACTATTTTCTCTGACGGTAAACCAGCATCCGAGACATCAGAACTCAACCCAGAAGATGTGACGGCCAGACTGGAGGACATAGAGGTGGAAATTGACACTCTTCGAGCAGATACCGAAGACAAAGAGCTCCTAATATCCGAATTACAAGATTCTCTCGCTGCTGCAGAGAATGAGATCTCATTATTGCAGATAAGGGCAGATGATGCCGAGAACAGTGCTGAGATCATGAAACAAATTCAGATTATTCAGCCGCCTAGGCCATAGCAAAAACATCAAGATTGTATTAAATGTATCCCAGTTTACGAAGAGACATCTAAGCAGAGAAATTGATGGAAATTTGTAATTGCTTTCATAAATAAGAAATTGAAGACCAATTTTGTCCTAAAAATGCTTTCATGAGTGCATTTACCCAGTATAGGAGAAAACCTATATTTGATATTTTTGGTATCCATATGACATAATCCTTAATACGCCAATTAAATGATGCTATTGAAAATATGCTCAGTGGGGCAAACAAGTATACCCATTGCAACAAATGAAGAGATACAATCCGTGCCTCAAGAAACCGGAGATGGGAAGCTATTTCCAAAGGGACGATATGGAAACGTAAGGATCTTTTCAAGAGGCACACATATCATGTAACAGATAAAAATAGTAATCCTTACAAAGAAATAAAATCATCAAGTCTTTCCTTCACCATTCGACATCTTGTCAGTCAAAAATCTCCTATCCTTCGCAACCAATAAACACTCTTCCACGGAAATAGAATATTAGAATACATTAAAGGCTTACGGTAATAACTTGAATATACAAAGATCCGAGGTGGGGTACATAGTAATATATGGTTATAACGAGAAGGATGAAGCAACAAAATGCACAACGCGAAACCGTATTCAATCAGATCCATAATATTTCCATTCATAATACAACAAAATACAAAATATAGGAAATACAACGAAGATATAAAATGCTAAAATGACAGATACATCGCCGCGTAAGAAGAAACACATCGGGTAGACCAGCGCAAAAAAAAAAAAAAATAAAAAACAAAAAGAGCGATGTGTGGTTATGATCATGACGGGAGTGAAAATCTCGATTGGAAATCCCATAGAGGATTGGTAACCAAACAGTTTCGAGATAGAAGATGAGGAACTTAATATGGTAAGTGGGAAATAATTTGAGATGAGGAGTGAGTAAAGTGAAATTTGAAAGATATAGGAAAAGGGGCGGCGTAGTGGGTAGGAGTTTGTGAGGAATATTGATTTAAAATAATCATGATGGACATAGTCATGACTAGCAAGAGCAATTACGATCAGACCTAACTGTACAACAAAAGTAATTATTCGAATAACTTATACGCTGAGATTATAATTTTACGAACACATAGATAATACACGTCAAATATGAGGCGATTGACGCGTAGTAAGATAAACACACAAAGTGGACAAAAACTTTCAAAGGACCATGTGTATGGTAGAAAGTGGCGAAGAAATAATAAACCACAAATTGAAATATAACATAACATTCATTCATTGATGCTGGAAGTGCAACGATTTTTATACACTACGGGGTCAGTACGATTATGCTTACAATCACAAACAGATAACTAAAGGAAAAAGGGGATGTCAATGTAAACCTAAGGTATACATAGCCTGATCAACTATGTATAAGTTAGGTCGACAAGGATATGCTCAATAGTAGTCGATATGTATATGTGGAATAACAAATTTGAAAGCATGCTTATTTTACTCATTTAATCAATAAAGACAATACTCAAAGCAACTTATGAAGTCTATATTCAGTAAGATAATCTATGAGTATTCAATCCTACATCAATGAAACAAAGTTAAAGATGAAATGTCTGGTGATTTTTCCTGGAGGATTCAGAATAAGATTAATTAAAATGCCCAAGAACACAACCGTAATACAACCCGCTCGCCTACTGACGAAAGCTACTTTTTCCAGAAATACTTCTCACCCTTATCGCATAATGATTTAGGGGTAATAAGCACTTAGTATTACCAATGATGTACCTGGTGAATCCTCTTCTCGTGGAACCTAGCCCAAATAACTACAACCACCACATCAAACATACCGCGAGCAGGGGGAAGAGATAGACATTTTAACGATAGGAAGGATGAAAAAATTTATGTAGAAAATTTCTCTTATGTTTTGACAAATGTGAGAAATTGACAAATTATATATGGAGTGGAGATAACGGTTCGCCACATTACTAGCCGTTAAAGCCCCACTCGCCACTTTCGTCTTTTCTTAACCCATACCGCGAACATGACAACTTGAATTCAGGACGAAAGATAGCGATACCCCATAAAAATTTAAATCTTATTCCAAACCCTTAAGGTAAAATCAATCACCAAAAAATTTTCAAATTACTATTTAATCTCGTAAATTAATTATTTTGGGAATTGAAAAAGTTTACAAATTGATAACGCTATCCCTAAACCACTTTATGATACTGAAAAGAGACAGTAATCATGTTCATTCAATTATTCAATTCAGAATTATCACGCAAACACTTTATAATAGTGTGTGGAGACAGTAGCCATAATCACTCAATTGTTCCATTCAAAATGTATACTCAAGCACTTTATAACACTGTGGCAAGAACAGTCACGAAACAATTTTTTTTTACGAAATACTATGATACTACAAAAGGCAAATGCATTCACTAGAACTTACTAGACTACCAACAAAAAAAACCGTTGTGTTACAAAGGTGAAAATACAAGTACATAGTTTAAGGCAAAAAAAATGCTTTATTCAAGGCAGTACAACAACATGGTTACAGCAATTCTTAAATCGTTAATCCGATGACTCGTATTCTGAGTCGTACCTCACTATCCCAAATTCTAAAAAGAACTCATTATCTTCGGCTTGTTTTTGCCTAATTTTCTCCTCTTGTGCCTTTTTGTTCATGGCCTCTTCTTCTAACGTTTCTCTTAGAGCTTTTTCATCCATACTGAGTTGATGTAACTCTTTCTCGGTAAGAGAGCAATTAGATTGTGATGATGAACAATCTATACCTTCGCGTGAACGGTAGGAGTACTTTTCCCGGAGCCAAGCCAACTTAGCACCTATTTGTTTCTCTAGCTGTGCCGCCTTTCCATACATAGAAAGATGTAGCTTGCGATCCTTTTTAGAACTTTCTTTTAAGAGAGTGCCGATCAAAGCACGACTCTCTTGAGAAATGTCATTGCATTTCTCATAGGATTTTCTAAGGTCGTCTCTGACAGTGCATGAATCTTCAAACCGAAAGGCTAACTCCAAAAGCGCATCCTGACGACCCTTGTCTTCGTTAATTAATCTTTGCACCAAGGCTTTGATTTCGGAGTCGGTATGTGGAAGCGAACATGCCATTAGAAATATTTTTACCATGTAGTAGGATTTAAGTTTGGAAATTTAAGAGAAATGAGGTGGGATTTATAAGACAAAAAGGGGGAAGGGAAATAATTTAAAATTTTGTTATTTACTTCAATGGATATATTCCCAACATTTTGTCATATTGGCTCGTTCCGATGAAGAGACATTCACCTAGGAATACGGGAGGGTCAATTCAAGTTGAAATGTCCACATCCCTCTGCCCCAAACAGCACTCCCTATGATAGAAAATTGCTAAACATTCGTAGGGGATTAAACATATTTCTTTACACTTGCATAACAGAACAAGACGGTCTCACATCATAGACCGTGAGGTCAAGCAACTCAAGCGAAGCTGTATACCTATCGTTAAAAGACCGTTGGAACTGCCTACGCGGACGCACGTTGACACGTAAAGTCCAGTTCAAGAACAAATACCCTCACTTGTTCGCAAATCCAGATCTCCTATAATGCCGTGATTGCAAGACGAAATCTTCTAACCTGAGGTAGTGTGTGACACACCGTTAAAAAATTAGATTTCTCTTTACCTTAATTAAATACTACGTACCGTAGATATATTGGAAATTTACAGTTAATCTCAAAAAGAGAGTTATCCTATGAGCAACATGCATTACTTCGTGTTATGGAAGAGTCTAAATAGCAAGCGAAATATTTCTATATTCTATTTGTGTTAAAGAGATATTTAGAATTATAGCGGATGAATCTTATATATTTCACATTTTGTGAAATGAAATCATTTACTTATATTATTTTTATGAAAACACCTTTACTCAAAATAAAAACCCGTGACCAAATTCAAAATACAAGATAAAGACATATCAGGTTATTCCGTTTACATCGACTACCCTCCTTATGTTTCTCTTTTCAAAACACTTCACCATTGCTATTATTTGCCTCAACATCTAATTAAATTTCAAAATGTCAAGAACAGTATAGGAATACAAATGATGATCAATAGTATCAGGAAATTGCACTATTCTTCAATATTTCTTCAATAGTCATGTAAAAATAATGCCATTCACATGTATTGAAAGTTCCAGTAGAGAGATGTAATTCTTTGTTTAAATGAGGGACATGACTTACACTGACAGTATAGCACAAACTCATTTACGAAAACAGAAGGAAGCAAATACGAGTTGAGTTTAGGGCCTTTCGTTAGATTCAAGGTTAAAGGAACATCGGGATTTTAAGGGTAGAAACGAAGCAAGGTTCGAGCTTTTGGACTCCATCACCTCTCATATCGTATACTAGAGACCTTGGACTCGGTGTAGTCACTGATAGATTAACTATGTCATTTATATTATAGTCTAATATACGACAAAACCGAACCACGTCTAGCCTTGACAAGTTAGATGAAGGCCTCGGCTTTGCATGACAAGTACACGATATACATGGTACGAACCATGCATGATTCGTATGTACGTACGCATGCAAAGACTTGGGTCGCACCATGCATGAAATAACGACGCATAATAAAAACTAGTAAAGCAACATGTTCATGCGTGAAATAATAGCGAACCATGGAAATCACATTACCTTAAAATGAAGTAATCATGAAACGTTAGCTCGCTAGGGACTATTAGGCACTAGGATTATACGTGTTTCATACGAGCTTTTTACGTGATGGCCTCGACGTGTAACATGGGCGTAACCAAGAAGCATGGGACAAAACACAGCGAGTCATTTGCTCGCTAATTGGGACATCATAGCCCCTAATGAACCCGAGCAAATCATGCTCGTTGGTTCGTATCAAAGCCTCGTAAACACGTGACACCATCTTGCCACATGAGGCGTACCATACTATAAGCAAATATGACGCAGTGGGCTGTTGCCACTGTTGCAGCCGCTGAGACGTAACAACTCCTTGCGTCTTAGTGTTCACTCGCTTCATGGTTAACCGATAAACGGAATAATGGAGGTAAGTGGGAAAAACATAGTTAAACATGTTGAGCGTTATATTATGATGAAGAAGGGAAACCAACAACAGTGGTTTACCAATCTACTGTTTGGTTAATGCTATTGAACAGGGAGAAGGCGAGCCAAGACCACATGGGCTATTTTGGATAGATAGATTATAGGCCACATACATGTAATTATGTTATAATAACTTAGATGTTCAAATTGTTAGAACTTGCATGTTGAGGAGTCTTTGGGTAGTCCTGCGGTGACAATGGGGCTAGTAAATCGTTAATAAAACAGACGAAATGATATACTAGAAAATTATAAACAACATTTTTATGTAAGCTAGAATTGTGACAAACAAAACCAAAAACTTTTAAACGAGTAACTTGAGCTAATTGCGGTCTATTATAATTAAAAAAACGAAAAAATTAAAACTTATTCGGGTTTTAAACGTAAAAGTTATAAGATTTAAAGCGTAACATTTGAAATATAAAAGTTAAATATTGGATATAATACTTATTTTGGAAAAAATTTAGATTAAAAGAGATAACCCTAAAAACTTAAGGGTTAAATTGTGTAAATTATAATTGAGGAAATAGAGGGATCAAAATATGCTATTTGATCTTACTGGGTATTAGATGTAAATAAATAATTTTTACTAAATTATTTATAACGAGTCGAAAGAACGTGATATCATAAACTAAATTAATTGACGACTACGGTATAAATAAATAGACGTGATAAGAAAATATATAAACTTAGCAACTTACAAATAATGATTATATTTTCCTAAGATATAAATCGCATGAACTTATAAATATAAGTTACGACGCATGATTTTATCAATTTATGTATATATACTTATAAGTGTAAAGTCGTGTATCATCCTTAGAGCCAACGGTCTAACAAACATTTTGAAAACATAAAACACTGCCACATAAGTGACGACATCACACCGTTAGGTGAATCATGTGATAAATTCAATTTATACATTAAGCCTTTAGAATGTAAACTCAGAATTGTCATAATTACTTAGGTGATTGACCGAGTCACTATTTGACGTGCATTGATCCATTATCAATTCCAGACGATTAATTGACAAGGTGAGTTTTCATAGCACCTATTTTACTGTTTTAAATCATCTTTTGGGGTGAGAACATTGCTTATTTTTAACAGTTGAACAAAAGTACATTTACTGATTTACTACTGGGTCTAAGTCCCTATTCAACCCAATTTGCTATATTGCCTAATTTATCATGAACCGTTAATTACTTGTAAGCGCGAATGTTATGGATAGATATATCCGGATTGACATCCCTGTTTGTCTTGGACTGACATTAGTCAAGCAAACACAGTTTCATTTGATTCAGTTACGGATGCCGCGGGTTGAACATCTACATGGGCTTACCAATGATGGTACTTGTTAACGTTTCGGTGTATGAGCTAGAAAATGAAATATTTTTCATCGGATAGATAGGATTACTATATTTCATGCTTGGTTATAAATCTTGTGATTATCACTATGATTTAAACAACAAAAATATGAACTCACTAACTTTTGTTGACACTTGTAGAATGTTTTCTCAGGGTGTTCTACTTCGGAATTAGGAGTCTGCATTGGTATAATGGCATGTATGAGGTTATACATTATATATAATATATATAATATTTATATAACTATATATATATATATATATATATTTATATCCTATATTATTATATATATATATTATTATATATACATTACATGTCCTAGTATATATAAATACATACATATATATATATATAATATAACATATATTCTATATATACATACATATATGTATATATACATATTTTTATGTAGAATACATACATATATATATTATTAATTATATATATATATATATATATATATATATTTTATATATATATAGATATATTATATTTATATAGTATGGATTTAGTAAGAGGTAAATTAAAATACGAAGTAGTGGGGAAGTTACTAAAACACACATTTGAAATGCAACGATTTGCATTTCCTTATTATTTTGATTGCACATTTTGAGTTCGAATGTGAATTTGATGTGTAGATGATGCAAATTGATTTTCATGATTTTTGGCACATGTAGAGACCAAAAAAACAAGAGAAAAAATGAAATGCAATCTATATACGTTTATGCATATAATTAAAGCTAGAAAACATTATGATGCGTTTTAATGCATTAAATTATAGAGAGGCATCTAATTTTAAGTCGGGTCATCTTCGGATATGCGGTTATAGTACTTCTTATTCCTTCTTATTTTAAGAAACTTTTATTTGATCATAACTATATATATATTATATTTATTATATATATATATATATTATATAAATAATATTTATATATATATATACACATATATTTTATATCATAATCCGGATCGATTGAGAATGTTTTTAATTGAGAGATGAGAAGGTTTCAAATGATAGCTTTTTAAACTTTGATTAAGTTTTTCAAACGTAGAACTCATTTTAATGTGATTATAATTCAAAATGTGTAAAAATTGAATCATTGTTAAAATCTCTTGCTTTTATTGTCATATAAGTTAAAATACTAATACATCTATACAAACTTAAAGAAATCATTACATAACTCATTTTAGCACCATTGATTTGTGAATCAAATTTTGTGATTTATTAGCTTTGATTCACTATTAGAATGATGTTTTACTAGTGAATCAAATAAAAAACATATGAATAATTTGCTCAAACGGTAGATTCTCAATCTTCTCCAAATAAAAAACCTTCTCAACGGACCCGCGAACCTATATAAAATTCTGAATCGATTGAGTAAGGTTTTTATTTTAAGATCATATATATTATTTTATTATATATATTATATATATATATATATATATATATATATATATATTATATATATATATATATATAATAATGACATTTCTTGCAGAATACTTTATTTGTACAGAACCTACATAACCAAATTATAACCATTAGATCATCTAATCAATGGATAAGATGATATATCTCTTTAATGGCATTATTGTAAATAAAATGTATGTTATGTAAATTTTGTTTAAAACGGTGTTTAGGGCTTAAAGTATTAATCTATTCCCAAAAAGTCATCCATTTTTATTGCATTTTTTCTACTAGAATCAGTTAAAAAAACCACCGTGTATTTTCTCATATTCTCCCCCATCTCAACCCTAGATCTAATAAAATGAACCATGCCTCGGTCACCACATCTTCATCCAAATAATCCATGTATAATCGTCATCCACCATTAACCGATCCATGTGTATCTCTTCCCCACATCATTCATCTCACCAGTTCCCAGCCGCCAACGTATGTCACCGATTCAAGGTTTGTATTGATTTGATAATAAAATCGAATTCATATAAATAGTTTTGATAGTGAAACGAATTTGTATAAACAGTTTTGATAATGAAACGAATTTGTATATAAAAGATCACATCAGTGTTTGTTTGAATTTGATGGCTTTTAGATTTTTGAAGGGTGTTTCATCTATGAATGTGAATATAATTTTCATGAACTGAATAAATTGTTTTATAATTGGTTGTTGAATCAATTGTGTGGTGCAGCCCTTTTTGTGTATACGCACAACCCCTTTTTGTGTAACTACATATTTTGTTTGATTGATCTTAAAATGGTTGTAATTTGATTTCTCCACGTTAGTCATAGATCAAAACATAGCCCTACCGAGTAATATTTTGAAAACGTTAATTAATTAATAATGAGTCTCTTTTGATATTTCAATTTCATGCTTGTATTGATTTCACTATCGAAAGGCCAAGTGACCATGTATTTACACAAATATAAAAAATTAGATACTTCATACAGAGCTAAAACATCCATGTGTTTGTAGAAAGAACAAATATGAAAAATATATTAGGTTTAATACTTAATATGATTTACAAATAAATACGTTTAAGATTGTATGTTCTTTAATAGTAACCACATGTCAACAATTTAGATAGGTACATGCCTTTTTCTAGGTAAAGGATGTCATAAGGTGCTTAACTATATATCTATCTTATGTTACTAACCCAAAGCTCGTGATAAATCTTTTATATAATAAAAGAATTACATCATTTCAGAGTTTTCTATCAGATTAAATCTTAAGTGAAAAAAATTGGACCAATCAGAAAGCTTGATTTTGCCACGTAGGCAAAATCGTGCGATCTAATTAGTCGATACAAAGTCAAAATTGAATCAATTTTGGTCAAAATTGAAAAAAGTGATGGAGAAGTTTGATAGAGAAAAAAAGATATAAAAATATAGGTGTTAAATTTGTAAAAATCAAAAACTTAAAAAAGGAGGTAGTAATTACTAAAACTTTAGTAGTTGAATTTTAAATAAATCATATGGTGTTAGGTGAAACTTATAATTTTTCATATTTTTTTAATAATTTTAGAAAATAAACAAATACCCCCTTAGACTTTTTACATTCTATACTTTATACTTTAAAAATACAACATATATAAAATCAATATAAAGTTTATATAAGAATATCAGAAAAAACATATTAAACTCGCATATTGTGTACAACATGATATTAATAGATAAATTTGAACAACAACATCAACATCAACACTCATGTGAGTTAAAAAAATGTTAAATCTTTCATCCAACAAAATTTTAAGCAAAATATTAATAGATATTAATTAATGTTTTTAAAAACAATTTTTTAATTGACCCGGTCGAGCCACTGGGTCACGGTTCAATCGGGTTTTTGGGCAAAATCCGGCTTCCAGTCATCCGACCGGGTCAACCCGGGTTTTAAAACACTTATATTAATACATAATGAATTTTTTTTATGTAAAACCACGTGTATAATTATTAGTTGTACTAATATCACAAAGACAACATTTTAAACACGGAAAATTTTCATATGCATGTATATTAAAAAAAAGTTTTAAAATAAATTTGATTTATGTGTAAGCCCCGTGCGTGCACGGGACTTATAACTAGTAAACTTATAGGGTTATTGGGCCAAAGCACGAGCGTGGAAGTTAAAGGAGCACCAAACGTGTCGACTAAAAGATTTAAAAGACGGTGTGTAATGAAGATGGTAAATGGGTGCACTTGTGCTTTTAGATGGTGTACATAAATGTTCGCAAGTTTTAAAATTGTCCCGACTTGACCAACGAACTAATTTTCATCCCGACTAGACCAACGTACTTGTTAGTTTTGTGTTAATATTACCAAAATGACGGGATCTATTTCCATGTCATTATTTTATATCCACGTGTACTTTACGAAATGACACATGTGTAGTTCATGCGTAGGTGGATTGCTTAATTATAACATTAAATGACTAATTTGTCCTTTTCTCCTTCCTCTACAGCTCTTTATCTCATTTCTCATCTTCTCCACAACAACAATTAATAATAATAAAACAATTTTTTTGTACAAACCGTTATTAACTAAAGCATATTGATTAAAAAAATGCATTTAATTATTTATTGAATGCTTTAAAATGAATTTTATTCCCATTATTGATAAAAATCAACCATGCTATCAATTGGTGATGCTTCAAGTTGCAGAAGCCTAAAAATGAAACAATAAACAAAACCACTCTCACAAACTTAGATTTGTTGGGCAAACAAAAAATATCCGCATAACCCCACCATCTATCATCTTTAATAGCTAAAGCTTTACACTTTGATAATTAACAAGAAACTTCTTCAACCCCCGATCTTCCTCCGCCGTCAGCTGCGGCGGCGTCCTTCGCCTTATTCATCTTCTCAAACGAAACATTATTCATCAACAACTTAACACCAAAATAGATCAACATACGTTTCTCCGTCAATTCGAGATATGAGATTTACATTATTTATGAAGAATGTTAGAAATGAAATCAAATTTGATAAATAATGGATGAAGGGTAAAATTAAGTAGAAATGAGTGGATCAATAATGTTAGAAATGATGATAGCTAAATACCATCATTATGTATGAAGGATAAATAATGTTAGAAATAATCTCAGATCTCGAATGAGATTTTGGTGGTGTTTGAGGAATTGGGTGGACCAGAAATGGAAAACTTCCACGTATCGGTAAAAATTTATGATATGGGTGATATCGGAACAATATTTGAAAGTTTGTTGGTCTAGTCGGGACGAAAATTAGTTCGTTGGTCAAGTCGGGACGATTTTGAAACTTCGTAGGTATTTTATGACATTGACCCGGCAAAGTAAGTTGGGGAGAACGCACTGAAACTAAAGATCCAAAGGAAGAAAAAAAGTAGGTAGGCGATATTTTGAAAGAAGTCATTACTACTATTTTGCGATATTAATTAACTAACTAAAATAAAAAAATTAAACTAAAAAACTAAGATTTGTAAAAGAGATAAAAGGAGAAATGACATAAGATAAAAA
>BQNB010037966.1:0-47372 GCA_026074375.1 Tanacetum coccineum | reverse complement strand
TATTACAACAATAACTAATTAAAGACCGAAGCTCCATCGTAGAGTGACCGAACTTCCTTGTTCGACTCAATAAATTAAGGCTAACGTTATTCACATCAACTTGGGAGGCAAAGCATGGTTTTCAAAAGTTAGGTCGTTCAGATTTAAACGCATTCGGTTGTCTAACAACTGATTAGTTTCTGGGTGGTTGTAAAACCGGTTTTCCCAAGATTGATGGTTTTGTAAACTTAGTATCCATGCTATTTCCTTTTAGCTTTCTTAATTCGTTTTTCAATGCTACATTCGCAAAAACCTTTTCTCGAATATGAGCTTTTAAATCAACATTTTCAATAGTCTTACTATTTACTTGAGCAATTAGTGAGTCATTGTGATCTTTCGTCTAAACTCGTGTCTTTTTGATAGAATCATAAAGATCTTTGTAAGTTTGTTTCAAATGCTCATTTTCCTTATTTAGTTGCTCATTCTCTGCAAGTAATTTAGCCACACTATGTTCCAATTTGATGCTAATTGTTTCAAGTACACCTTTTTCCATTTTAATCTTGGCTTTATTAATTGTTTCATTCAAAATTTGACCATGTTGCCTGAATTTTAACGCTTGATTTTGATATTTAAGTTCCAAATTAACACAATGTGCTTCCATTCTTGAAAAATCTTTTTGAAATTAGGCAATGGTCTTTTTGAGAGAAATATTTTCAGACTCGAGAGATTGGTATGATTGCTCACTTGTGTTATGTGGAGTTTGATCTAGGCTGATCTAGGATTATAAATAACAAAGTATTGAATACGCAGCGGAATAATAACAAGAACAATGTTATTTAACAAGGTTTTTCATTCCATACAAGCCTTAATTCTATATGATTAGTATAGAACGATTACCTAACTTGTTGGGAATTATTGAAAACGACTAAGTGTCGTTTCTGCTGTTAGAGATGTTCGTTTCTGCTGATGGCATTAAGTGGTTTCTGCTGATTATGTTCCTGCTGGTCATGTTCTCATTTCTGCTGACAGATATAGAATCTGCTGATCTTATTTATAGACGTGATTATTGTATGCAAGAATTATAGTTATATTCTAGAGTTATCTCATGAAGATAGGAATGAGATATATTAGGAAGAGATTGATGTATATCTCTTACGCGTTTTTAGTTTATTATCTCTTACGCGTTTTTAGCTTTAGCAATTTGGGTTTCTTCTCTAGCTGCCTATGTTAGCAATTGTCGAATTTGTTTAAGAGGTGAAGGCTGCAATGTCAAAGACTTTTGGCTTGCTGTAACAGCCTGAGATACTTGAGTGAAAACGAGATAGAATCACCATGGATTTTATCACTAAATTTCCAAAGTCAAAGTAGTGAGTATGCTATGATTTGGGTGATGGTCAATAGATTGACTAAGTTAGCTCATTTTCTAGCCATACAAGATGACTTCAAGATGTGAAGTTGGCAAGGATTTATTTTGATGAGATAATAGAAAGGAATCTTGATACCACAACAATACTTGTGTCTCTAACGTTTAAATAGTCAGAAAACCACATGCCTACTATACCTACTCAGTCACCATTCACTTATCCTAACCCTAATCCATCTGCTTCACCTTCATTCACTCAAGATGATACCTCGGAATCTTTCATACCTGATCCCACACAACCAATGCCTACATTCACTCAAACTGCTTTCTCACAACCTGCTGTTAAACATAGTCTAGCAGTTTCAACCAAATCAATCTATCTTCTCACAACCTGCTGTTCACGTTCAACAGACTCAACCTACTCAGAACCCTAACAATGTCCAGTCACAACAGTTTCAACAGTTCCAAATAGCCACTATCTCTGCCAACAATGCAAAATTTCCTTATCTAGAGAAGGAAAAGTATGAGATATGGGCTATGATGATGGAGTTATGGATACAGAATGATGTTCATAATCTATGGAGATTGTTCAGCAAGGAAAACAGTCAAGAGGTTTAGTAAAAGGATGCGAAAGGAAATAAAATTGTTCATCCTTGTCTCTCTTGATGAGCATGTTGCTGTACAAAGGGAGAATAAGGTGAGAACCTTGTTGCTTCAGGCTCTACCTGAAGATCATATGCCCGATTTTCATCATTATGATGATGCAAGGGATATTTGGATGGCAGTTAAGGCTAGGTTTGGTGGGAATGAAGAATCAAAGAAGATGAGAGACCTAAGCTCAAGAGCAGTTTACAGATTTTATGTGACAGAAGATGAAGGCTTACACAGGGTTATGACAGGTTTCAGAAGATTCTGAAGCCAGTTGAATCAAGTGCAGGCAAGGCCAGGACATTGATGTACATTATCTGAAAGTTTCTAGAGCACTTCGTCTTCTTGGTCACCAAGTTTCCTTGGCATTAAAAACAAGAGGTGGCCTTGATTAATGAGCTTTTGATGCTGTTTAACAATCTAAGGTACACTTGAACTTGATGTCAGAATTGGTCATCAGTTATAGGTGTGAAGAGATGATGATTCCAACTCATTTGTTTCATTGAGCTGCCAGTCTGGCGCAAAGCTTACTTATTCTGATCAGCAGAGTTTTGTTCCATCAGTTTATCAGGACTTCTGTCGTTTGGTCACATAATGGAATGTGTTGTGCCATTTCTTTTGTTGCTGAGAATGAACCAGATCAAGATATGATCTTTGAAGACTTTGACCAGGTTGATCCTCGTTAGAGATGGATAGAAATTGGACTTAAGTGGCAAATGGCTATGCTCTCCTTGAGGATAAAGATTTGGAAGAAGGCGGACGACTAAGTTGAACTAACAACAATAAGCAACCTTGCTCAGATTTGACAGAAATGAAGGTTTGATGCTAACATTGTCATCATGTGGGACATTTTGTAGGGAGTGCAATGTGAAGACAGTTGATGATAAGGCTAGGTATTCTGCCTTTAGTCACAGAGTTAGACAGACGAACCAAAAAGCTTTGGTCTCAGTTGATTCATGGTGATATTGGTGGATCATGCGGCCAGAAAAACAAGACTGGTGAGGTTGAGTAGGTTTATGGGATGATGGCTGGACTTCATACTAATAATGGTGGTGCTGTGTTTATGATGCTGCTGCTGAGGTTGTTATGATGGGGATTATCTCTAAGTTACAAAATTGTCCTTGGTTGTGATATCTAAAATAATGATCTTAATAATAGGTTAATAATCTTGATAGATTGTATATTGATGGGTACTTAAACAGTTCAGGAATATCGAATGCTGTTAAAAACTTTAGAATCACAAAAAGATTGGTTACATTTAAAACTCAGATTGCATTAGAGAAAAGATTAGGGTTTTATTGCTAATCTAGAAAAACACCACTAACACACTGGTTATACTGAAATATTACTTGATCAGGCACAAAAGAAAAGAAAGAAGGGGAAGTTAAGTTTGGAGCGACATTAGCTAGATTTGAAAAGTGGAAGGAGTTCTTCAAGAACTTAAAACATGTTGATAAATAGGCTTTAGGTCTACAGAACTAAATTGGTTAGGATTTAAAGAGTACTTTGGAGTAGACGAAGTGTTTGATTGTCTTGACCTAGTACATGTACCCAGTATCCTGTGTGGTGGGAGTTAAACTTTTAATCATGGTTTGTCAAGGCTGGGGAGATGCATGCAGTTCCTCCATCACTGGAACTTATATGCCCATCCCATACAAGTCTGACATGGAGGAAACACAGGTAAGTTATGGGGTCAAAGTAGGATAATAATCACTTCTGAAACTACTTTCAAGAATCTTATGACTTTGTCTTTTGTGATAACAGTGCACATGTCTTTCATGAATCTGAGACTATGCATCCTGTGATTTTAAGCTCAAGACCAAGACCTAAAGTCTTCCCACCTGCTGTTGATATCAAGACTTTGCCAGAGTTTGATGTTGAAGACCCAAATTCCACTGCTGGCAGTCCTAGTTTTTCTTGTTTGAAGAATGTAAAATCTCCTAGGATTTTTTGTAATAAAAGTGGAATGAACAATAGGAATGTGTGTAAAAACAATTCTGTGCGTGTTAAGAAATGTTTTGTTTTGTGTAGATAAATTGAATTTTGAATTAAAGTTGTAACTTTTATAATTGTGTAGATTCTGTCCCTTGTAAATCTAAAGCAGCATCTGTTCCTGTTGGTAGTAGGAATTCGTCAGCATCTGTTACTGTTGGTGGATCTGCTCCTGCTGCTAGTAGAAACAGACCAGCAGTCAATTCTGCTGGTAGACCAAATCCTACTGGAAGGGTTGGACAGGCAGCACATCTTGCCGCTGCTCAATCTAATCCTGCTGGTTGGTCTAAAAGACCAGCACCTGTTTCTGCTGGTAGACCAGTTTCTGCTGGTTGGTTTTAATCCTGCTGCTAGACCATATTCAGGACCATCACTATCATATTTTAATGGTATGTATTGGATGAACTTATTATGACCCTCATGTATATAAATAAGGGATGAGGGGTATGCTGTTTAAGACCTCAGAGGTTACTCTTGGAGGAATTAAAAGACCACATTTTAGGGGGCAAGAGTATTGGGTGGATCTCATCAATCTACATGGTTTCACACTTAATGATACAAGGCTGGCTCAAGGTCAGAACTGGCTTGGAGTCTCTCAAGTGTAGCTCACTGTTGTTGTTGTATGATTTGTAGGGGATCTAGTACAGAATAATGACATAGGTATAGTTGACAGTGGTTGCTCAAGAAGTATGAAGATAACATCATTGTAGTATTGATGCTCATGTCCTGAAGTGCATCGTTGTCTCAACATTTCATTAACAACTTTGTGTAGTTTTGCTTCATCAACAGTTTGTGACATTTCATCCACAAGTTTTTGAGACACTTTCTTAGTAGGAAGTTCATCATCATCTGTGGCATAAGAATCTATTCAAAAATCAAAATCATCAGATTGTTCTTGATTAACAGACGTTGATGGACCTGGTTCACTTTCAAAATCTTAGCCAGATGATGATTCTCCAGACATAAAGGTTCCATGTTCAGATGTCTTCTGTCTTTATGCATCATTCTCCCCCTCAGGATGAGCATCATCATGAGGATCGTCCTGATCTCTTGGGCGAATGGTAGAAGGTCTACAAGGAGTAGTAGCCACATGAAGTCTTTCAAACTTATACTTGAGAGTGAGCCAAATTGGTAAGTCATCCTGTTATAGCTAAGGATTATCTTTCATGGGTAGATCAGTTGTTGTTGCTGTTCTTGTACAGAGGTTGGTGTGGCTTGAGTCGGGTGCACATGCAAAATATGACCTGACATATAATTCTTGACCGATGAATCAACCTGCGAAGGAATGTGGTTAGTGATAGCATCATTAATCTGCGAAGAAATCTTTGCTCGAAGATTCTCGTGTTCTTGCTGTATTGCATCTGTAATCATCTTCGCCACATCCGCTTGACTCTGTTGTCTTTCCATTATAAGCCCTTGGGGAACATATATTGGAACTTATGTCTTTGTAAGCTCTTTAACTCGATCATCTACCATTGTGGGCAACGACTCTTCCATGATTTCTTATAGATGTTGATCTTATAGATACCATGGAAGAGTCTGAGTATAAAATTCATGATGATCTTAAAAATAGGACTCTTATAGAGGCTGCTAGAACCATGTTGGCAGACTCTAAATTACCTACCATGTTTTGGACTGAGGCTGTTAGCACGGCTTGTTATGTTTTAAACAGGGTGTCTATTACTAATCCCCATAATAAAACACCTTATGAATTGATATCTGGGAAGGTTCCTCAGATAAGTCATCTTAAACCTTTTGGGTGTCAAGTAACTATCCTTAATACAAGTGACTATTTGGGAAAATTTGAGGGTAAAGCTGATGAAGGTTATCTTGTTGGGTATGCTTCAAATAGCAAGGCCTATAGGGTTTATAATCTACCAAACAAGAGGGTAGAGGAAACCCTGAATCTGAGATTTTTAGAAGATAAACCTAATGTTCAGGGAATTGGTCATGAGTGGTACTTTGACCTTGACTATTTAACTGATTCACTAGGTTATACTCGTTTTAAAACTGACACACCTGCAGGTACACAAGAAACTAACATAAATGCAGGTACACAAGATCATGACTCAGATTCAGAAGTAGATGAGCAAGTGATCGTGGTTCCTTCATTTCCTTCTAACAGTTTTGCAGGTCCTTCATCAAGCAATGGTCCTAGTGTTATGGAACGCAATGCAGATTATGCAGAAGAGCTTGCTAAGCTTCAAAGACAAGAATATGAAGCTAAGGACGCAGCTGCACGATATGGTTATTTGTTCTCACAAGCAACAGCAGAAATACTATGTCAAGCTGAAGCTGAAATTCGAAACCAAGGTGTTTCTGCTGTTAAGGATACTGCTGGCATTGATTCTGCTGTTAGGGAACCTGCTGGCATTGTTTCTGCTGATGGTGTATCTACTGGCAGTCCTTCTGCTGATAGTGATCCTGCTGGTGGTAATCCTGCTGATAGCTTTCAACCTGCTGGTAGTTTTGAACCTGCTGATGAGAGCAATCCTGCTGTCAGTTCATCTGTTTCTGCTGACTTCAACCCTGTATATGCTGATGAGTCTACACTTCCTCCTGGTCAACAATTGGGCTCAAGTGAAAACACTACACGATTTCCCGTCCCTTCTGATGTGTGCATGGATCAACTCTCATCTGGCATCTTCACATCTTCCTCTTATGATGATGATTTTCGTGCTACTCTTACAAATTTAGCACCTGCTGTGGAAGTGAATCCCGTTCCTACAAAAAGGGTGAACACAATTCATCCTCAGTCTCAGATTCTTGGTGATCTTGCTTCTCCAGTTCTGACAAGAAGCAGAGCTCACAAATCCAAGTTTGGTGAAAGTGCTTTCATTGGATATATTCAAGATCAACAAAGGACCAATCATACAGACCAACTTCATTGTCTGTCTGCTTGCTTCCTTTCTCAGTTAGAACCACCAACTAGTATAGCCTAAAGCACTGAGGATCCTGATTGGGGTTTGCTGCTATGGCATAAACGAAGAGATGCAACAAGTTCATCAACCAGAAAGTATGGACACTTGTCCAATTTACCTGATGGAAAAAATGCAATATGGGAAACAAATGATTTTGAATAACAAGAGGGAATGCAGACGAATAGTTTGTAGAGGAATAAAAGCAAGTTGGATGCACAGGACACCAGACCAAGAGGAGGGCATTGATTATGATGAGGAATATGCACCTAGTGGCCATAATAAGAGGCAATCAGACTGTTTTTTTTTTTGGCTTTTGCTTCTTAAATGGGCTTTCGGTTATCAATTGAAGATTAAAGTGCCTTTACTCTATGGAGAAATTGAAGAAAGAAGTGTGTATTTCACCTCAGCCAAAAGGCTATGAAGATCCTACTTCCCAAAGCATGTGTACAGAGTGGTTAAAAGCTTTGATGACTTCATCAAGCACTCGAGCCCTGTATGCAAGATTGTCTGCTTTTCTATACACACAATTACAGAAGAGGTACTATTGACAAGACACTGTTCATCAAGAAAGATTCCAGGGATATACTTTTGGTACAGGTTTATGTGGATGACATCATTTTTGGGTCAACCAATAAAGCCTGGTGTGAAGAATTTGAGGTGTTGATGAAAGGAGAATTTGAAATGAGTGCTATGGGAGAGATTAATTTCTCTTCTTAGTCTACAGGTGAAATAGTTAAACCTGATGGTATTATTATTATCACAAGTACAAGTATTGTTAAAGACATACTTACAAAGTTTGACATGGAATCTGTAAGAACTGCAACAACACCCTATGAAGCTGCTAAGACCAAATTGAAAGATGAAACTGATCCTCCAGTTAATGTACATTTGTACAGATCCATGATTGGTTCACTTATGTATCTCACAGCTTCAAGACCTGACATAATGTTTGCAGTTAGTGCCTGTTCCAGACATCAAGTTACTCCACTGACTTCTCATCTGAATGCAGTCAAGAAAGATTTTCAAAGTATCTAAAAGGGCAACCAAAATATAAGGCCTTGGTGGTACCCTAGAAGATTATCCTTTTCAGTTGGAAGCCACATGACAGTGATTATCTGGTTCTCATGGTGATTATGGAAATCACTAACAGTGATTGTCAATTTCTGGGCAGAAGGTTGAATTTCATGGCAGTGCAAAAGCAACTATTGTGGCTACATCTTTAAACAGAAGCCAGTAATTAGCTGCTGCTAGCTGATGTGGACAGGTACTGCTGGATTCAGAACCATTTGCTGGGTTATGGATTCACTATCATGAATACCAAAATATTCATAGACCACCAGAGCACCATAAGCATTGTGAAGAACCCAGTCCTTTCATCAAGGACCAAGCTTATTGAGATTTAGGCATGCACTTTATAAGAGATGCCAATGAGAAGAACTGATACAGGGCTGAAGATTACACAGATGATGAATGTGGCTGATTTACTTACCAATGCATATGATGGAACCAAGAATTTGAGTATCTGGTGGTCCATATTGGGATGGTGAATCCCTCTTTCGTGAATTGCGGGAGGTAGAAGCCTAAGTGAGCTTGTTGTTGTATACTGTAAATATTCTAACTTTCTGCTAGGTGATATGAGTTGTTGTGTGGGATATTATTGTTCTGTGATTGCAGGTAGTCAATACTTGCTCTAGTTGTACATTCTTCTGCTGACAGCTGGATTCTTTTCTGCTGGTAGTACTATGTTTTCTGCTGGCAATACATTCTCTGTGGATTCATATCTGCTTGATAGGGTTTGTGTTCCTGCTGTTAGCAATGTTTTTGCTTTAGGTTTACTCTTTCTGCTGCGAATACAATCATGCTGCTGGAGTTGTTTCTGCTGTCAATAACATCTATTAACTGCTGAACTGGTTTGTGCTGTAGTAATTATGTTTCTGCTGGCATGATTTATATCTACTTGGTGTAACTTGTTTTTGCTGCTCCAACTTAGTTTCTGTTGTGCTCAGTTAGATATTGCTGGATGGTAAGTCTCTGCCACTATCATTAGTTTCTACAGGTATTACTCCAACATGCTGTAGTAACAATGTATCTGCTGAATGAATCGTTTGTGCTGCTCATATATTACTTCTGCTGCTTGACTTGTTTCTGCTGGTCTTAAGAGTAGTTCGTTATTGATGATTTTTTACCCTGTGGGACTTAAAAAATGGAAGTTGAATATTTTCGTTTAAATCTATATAAATGGAGATTGGCGTTACCACTTGCCTGAACCTGTGGCGTACCATTGCATTCAACTTAATTATTTCCAACTTCCGAGGTTATAATTTTACCAATCAAATAAAAGGCTATCTTTTCATAAATTGGGCAAAATTAAACCTAATTAATCGCAAATCAATTTCATCTTTACCCACACATACACCAAAATCATTGCCTCTGTATACTCTGAATCTTCGAATCATCACCAATGGCAGGCACTCAAGTACGAAAGATGATCCAACAAGATTGCATATTTGGGAAGGGAAAGAGGCTTGCGAGGACTTCACAGATAACCTCATTTTACTTTGGACCAAACTCCGTTAAGGTACGCTTTGACTCATACCCACCCCGGTCATTTTTTATGGACTCATTGGTCAAAACAATTTTAGGCCAACACTGTTGTTCGCCTAAAAGCCTGTTGGGTATTTATTCTCAATATGGGACCTAGTCGCCACAATTGACGGACTTGAGGTGGTCGTAAGACTGAGTCCTCTCATTAGGACTCAGTTACAATTTGACATGCCAATGGCATTTTTGACCATGCCCATTAATGATATTCTTGAGGGTATAGGGTTTATTGGGTATCCGACAGATGACTATACTTTTCTTAAGAAACATTTATCTCCTCAATGGAGATTCTGGTACACACAATATGCACTACCAGATCTAGTCTGGAAGTTGGAAACTCCAATTTCCGATTCCATTGCCACACACAACCTTATTTTGGTTTGTCGACTGGTAGGGTATATAATTTCTCTCGATTTATTTTAGAAGGGATGATTGGGAATCTTAAGGCTAAAAAGCATAAATTTTTAATGTACCCAAGGTTTTTACAAATGATTGTGGCATTAGAGACAGCTGACCGAACCCCTAGACCAACATTTGACTTTCTAGGAAAATGTTTGCCAATATGAAATTTAAATGGGGAGGGTCAGCCAATACCTTTGCAACCCCATGCTTCCATTGCTGCTGCTCGAGCTTGCAATGATGCTGCTGGGGTGATGATGCTGCTAATGAGGATAATGCTGATGCCAATGAAGCTGCTGGTAGTGCAGCTGAGGCACACCTTGTACCTCACTCTCCTCCGGTTTCCCCTGTTAGGGAAGCAACACCGGAGAGGCAGCCTGTATCTGAGAGACCACCCTCTCCTTCACCTACCATTCCTGAGACAGAATGGGTTTTCCCTAACCCTGTCTCGTCACCCGATTACAAACTGGAGACCATAGGCCTTATGTTTCCTGTACATTCTTCCACTATGACCTACCACCTGAGCCTGAGTCTCTAACCTAACCCAGCCAGCTCAGACCCTTATTTTTGAGGAGCCATTCGTGTTTTGGCCACTGCACCTAGAACCAGCGGTGTAACAGGAACCCTGATGGTTATTGAACCAATTATTTTTGGGCCCACAGCCCCCAGACCCTATGTTATGTTCACCCTGACTTTGTGAACCCTTTATCTTTGGTCCCCAACCTAGGCTTTGACAACTATCTTGACCTGAGGAACCTTGATAATATCATTTACATGGAAGATGGACACCACTCATGGTGATTCCATGTGGAGTCACCCTGTTCGGATCCGATATGCTCCGAACCCAACATGTAAACATCTGAGAATCTTTCGGATTATTTTTAGATAATTTATTATACCCTTGACTTTAGGTCTGGCTTGACTTATAAGGAACGATCATCTAATATTACGTATTCACTGACTCGGACTTAAAGCAATTTGAGTGAAACGACATCCTGACAACTTTTCAGTTTCGGCCGCGAGACTGGAAACGAGCCGAAAAGGGCTAAAAACAGCACTGCAACATTATTCGACAAAATACGACCGCGAACACACAAAAACAATTAATTTGTTTTTATTTATCAGTAATTATTAAAAAAAATATTAAATAAATAGAAATCATTTATGAAAGCGTTGTTGATAACGCGAATTCGCGAGCTTTATATTCAATTTTATTTTCGACAAAGGCGAAACCGTTCACAAAATGAAATAATATATATTTTATTAAATTTATAAAAATAATTATGAACATTATCAAGTAAATACTCATTTTTTTATCAGAAAAAATGATCGGAAAACAATGGCGCAAGTTCCAAGAGTTTGAATCGTCCGTTTATAAGTCGCTCAAATGAGTTCCCGAACCGTTCTACCAAAACTATTATAAAGAAATTTTCACTTTGGACCCTACACCTATTGCAACATATCACGTTTTGATTAAATTTTATAATATATATATAAAATTTTATATGTTTATTCATTTTATACAAATAATACACAACACACCCACTCTTTTATACTCACTCCTCTCTCGCCACTCCACCCCCCACCCCCGCCGGCCACCCTGTCACACCGGCCACCGCCGCCTTCTCCGGCCAACCACCGCCGGAAAACTTTTCCGGCGGAGTTTTTCGGTGAACCCAAAAATGATCCTCACGATCGGATCTACCCGACCCACTACCTCACTCGCCTCCACTCGCCACCACCATCACCCGCTGTCGCCACGCCACACTACTGCCATCATCATCATCTCATCGTCATTATCATCGTCATAACAACACCACTAAGGGGTGTTCGTTTCTGTGGCAGTTAGCACCGAAGGTGCGTTTGGTCCGGGTTGAAGCCACCACGACCCACAAGGGTGCGTGGGGTGTCGGGTCCAACCACCAGCGGGTGTGTTTGTTCGGGTTATGGTTATAACAAACAAGGGGTGTTCGGGTTTGGGTTAAAATCACCGCATGGGTGCGTTTGGCAGCACCTCGGGTGCATTTGTTTCGGTGGTATAGCAACCGGGGTATTCGTTTGGTTTGTTTGCGAATAAGGGTGCGTTGGGTTTTCACAGGGGTGCGTTTGTTTATGGGATTTATAACACAAGGGGTGTTCGTTTGTGGTGGCAGCCACCCCCAAAAAGGGTGCGTGTGGTTTCTAGTAGCTAGGGGTGTTCGTGGGTTTGGTTCGGGTTATTTTATAACCACCACAAAGGTGCGGTTTGGGTTTGAAAACAACTAAAAGGTTGTGTTTTGGTTGGAGTTTAAATGGCAGCACCAGGGGGTGAGTTCGTTTAGTTTAAGCAACCAAGAAGGAGCGTTTGGATTCGCTGGGTCAACCCAAGAGGGGTGTGCGTCGGGCTGGGGTACAAACTGGGGGTGGTTCGTGTTGGGTTTATAGCAAAAAGGTGTGGGTGTTGGATTTTTATAAAAGGCTCCCGACAAATGGTGCGTTGGTTGAGAAAATATGACGAAAGGGTTGTTTGGATTCGTATGTAAAACAACCACCAGAAGGTGTGGTTTGGTCTTTGGTTGGCTGCCGTCCCACGTAGCCGGACAGGCATGGAGGGGGAGAAGGGTTGTCGGGTCTTGGCTGTCGAGAAAACAGCGTGCGTGTTGGTTTAGGTATGAACCGATAAGGATGCTTTGGTTTAGTGACAGCCACCCAAGAGGGGTTAGTTTTGGTAATTAAAAACAGCCACGAGGGCGTTAGGTTGAGGGTTTAACAGCCACAATGCTGTTTGGGTCCAAGGGAGGCTGTTTGTTTTAAGCAGCTAGGGGGCTTTTGTTTGTGTAGTCCGTGACAGCCCCCAGTAGGTGCGCATGGTTTTGTCAAGACCCACCTAGGATGTGTTTTGTGGTTCGGCTTATTCAGCAGGTTCACAAGCGAGGGCGTGTTTGGTTTAGCGAATCAACGAGGAAACGACGAGGGTTCGTTTGATTTATATATATCAAAACAACAAACGAAAATAACTTAAGTTTTAATAAATATTAAAACTGGATAACTATTATTTGGTGGTTTTTAAAATGGTTAAATAAATACAATATTTATTAGTTTGTGAGTTTCGATATAACAACGTGAATATATATGTCATATCTGATAAACGCGGGAGTTGGAAAAATGGAAACGTGAATACTTGCAACATATATATTATAACTAGAAAGCGCGTGCATTTGAAATATTGAAAAAACGAATGATTTCAATATATATTGAATAAAAGGAAAACGTAGAGTTTTAAGAAATGAAAAACGATATATATACGGGAATTTCATGGGAAAGTGTACATAACTTTTATATTTAGTAATGTTTTACAAAAAGTTTATATTATGTTATAAACCGATAAAGAGACTAAAGTTATATTTTAAAAGAAGATATAAAAAATATAACTATAACAATAACCTGACAACGAAACTAAAACTAACTTTTACCATAAGAACGACTTTTTAATGATACACTTTGTCAAAGAAACGAAACATAATTTATAAAATATTAATTTATATTTTATAATGGTTATGAACGGTTACAAACATCGGTTGCTTAATTTATAACATTAAGACATTTGTCTACTTTTATTCAAAGTCCGTTACCAATTGAATTGCTGTCGAAATAATTGGGTTTAATTATTTATTCACACATTTTATATAATACTTGCAAATTATTATATACTTTTCATAAACCTTCGGGTTGATCGTTTTTATGATATAACTCACGGTATGAAGCATATAAGGGTTATTTTTCATATGTAATATATAAAGTATATATATTACACACTTTGGGTATATTCTAAACTTATTTATTAAACCAACCACCAACCATTACAACATTAAGATCTAAATCGTTATCACTGCGTCGCGTTGACATAACAATTCACCACGGGAAACCCAAACACATTATCCATGCTAGTGGACTTAGCCGATAAGTTAGTCTGTATTCTTCACGGTCAAGCAGCTTCGTCTTCCGTTCGTATTGTGCATATTAGATGCCTATCTGTCAATCACTCTTCATCATCAAAGTGAACTAGATGCCTATCTATCAATCGTTCTTCAACATCAAGGTGAGTTCATAACCTCGCTTTTCAAATCTTTGAATGTTATAAACCCCGAGAGGGAATACAATCTGTCACAAACTCTTTACTTACTGTGTATATCTAAAATCAATGTGTATTGGTTTTTAAAGTGATATAAGAGTTTCATAGCCTCACTTTTTACTTCGTTTTGGATAACGGTTATATATATTATGGGAATTGAAAATATGCATCGTTTTAAAAGCGGTACAATACTTTGTTTAAAATTTGGACGCAATAATGATTACATTTTTGCCTAAGTAGCGGATAACCCAAGTGAGCCCCATTATCATTGAACTGTCAATTGCATAGATGTAGTTGTAAATACATTATGTGAGCAGCGAATGTAATTTAATAATTCATTTCGGAAACGACCTCCCGTTCGGGTGACTACTAGTCACCAGGAACGAACTTATAGCATGTCGAATTAGGATGTATCGGGTTGAACAACTAATCGAAAGCAGAAAATTCAATATTATAGTTTAATTGCAAGAAAGATCGTCGATCTTCATGTCATGAGCTTAGTGGTAAATGTAATCTATTGTGTGAGATCTGCATGTGTTGCATTATCAACTAAAAAGTCTTGCGGTCCCTACCTTATAAATATAATTTATTTCGAGGAAATCAATAGGCACGGGGTGCCAGGGATACACTTTTGGTGACATTAAATTTGTCTCGCATTCTTTAAAAAAAAATCTTTGGGATAAGATTGGTACTTTTGGGTGACATAAAACGTGTCGTACTTCTTTACAAAATCTTTGGGATTTTTACATGGTACTGTGATGATACAGTGGATTACATTCATATTTAAACTAATCCCTTATGAACCACCAACTTTATTGTTACCTTTTTTAAGCTTGTTTTCTCAGGTAAATTATATGCTCGGATTTCTTGAAGTGCATTGGAGTCTATACATTCAAGCTTTTCTTGAGATGCATATAATGACACTAGTATATTTAATTCAAGATTTTGATTAAATCAACGAGATTGTTTTACAGACACACATCTAGAGGTCGTTCTCTGTATCTAGCGCTGTGTATTAGAAGTAGCACACCATGTGGTATTTCCGCTGCATTGTTTGTATTTTTGGGTGTTACAATTGGTATCAGAGCACTGGCTATTTTAGAACTAGGATTCATATAACACACCCTAGACTATAGTCCGTTTTCACAAACATTGCATCCACATCAAACATTTTCAAAGTGCAATACACTTACATGTTTTATGGCTTACGTTACGTGCGCATTAAGTTACTTACGTGGCATACATATATAAAATATATATATGTCATGCATACCTTTGTCGCGTATATCGTAACGCTTATTTGTATAAGAAATTAATATAATAAATACTACCTCAGAACATTTTAAAGACATTGTGGGGTGCACAATGGTCTCATTCTAACTCGTCAGACGATTGTGAGTTATACATGGACTCATTCTACTCGTCAGACATTGTGATTTATACAATAATCTCATTCTACTCGTTAGACATTGTGAGTAATACAAATGGTCTCATCTTGCGTCCAAAAATTGTGAGATACAACAATTGTCCTCATAAGGCAATTTATTTTTCTTCCTAGCATTATAACCATAATCGTAATTATACGAAGGCAGTTATAATTCAGGTCTCCAAAAGATTATGTATAATCGAAATGTTACAAGTCTTGTATAGCGGGACTTGTAAAATGAAGATTTATATGATAATTGCTATGTGACCGGTTCATCTAGACTTTTACCTGGTTTTACCTCTAACCAAGGTACTCATTTACTATCTAGAACTCTATGTGGATCCACCTTGGCATTTTACTCCCAGCTTCAAAGACGAGTTTGCACACTCTCCCATACTCATTAAAGCACAGCATCGCAAGACCACCACCTTGAAGGTTATGAGATACGCGTATTGCAAACCGGAATTATTAAGTAGATACTTATATCATTCAATAAAAAGGATTGGACGCCTCCATCATATAAATAATAAATTGATTAACCACCGGTACCATAAGATTATCAAATTGGATTATTTACATAAATTAAGGACTCTTCTTATGCAAATCATGATTATAAATGAGTGGGACTTAATGGTAGATCCGAATGACACGGAATGAACCTAAATTCCGAAAATCTGCCAGAAATCTGTTTGCAAAAAGGACTAGAAACACAATCGTGTTCTACCACTCGACGAATCTAAAGGTCCTCGTTTGGAAACGACCTTAATTCATTCTTAAGTTATACTTTTGCCAGTTGCGAATAATCCTCGCAATCAAGAACTTGTTCGTGAACTAATAGATTGTTACACACTTAGCTAATGGAGCTGATTCATCGAACTAACGAATTGAGTACCATAAATCCCCGACTATCGCATAAATCTCATCTCCTCAGCTCCTCTCATATATTGAACTTTTATTCTGGGTTTATTGTTCCTCGTAGGGTCCTCACCCGTATCCATCACTATTTGTTATAGAATCATTGAATATTGCTGTTGTGGTGCTTCCTGGAGAGGTCTAGATAGTACAAAACTTTATCAACTGTGAGAAACCTACCTTGAACACGAATAAGCCTATTCGATATATTATTCAGTTAATTACTCATTGCAAACAAACAGTACACCAATTTAAGACATGTACTAATTAGTACTTGCCCCAAGTAGTTGAGTACTTACATCCATAAGCCACGTTGATGTGAATCATCAAACAGTACGGATAGCAGAAACGAGACTCTGCCTTAAGACATTTATAACTTTGTATAGACGTAACCATGCGACTACACTTTCTCCATTGATGTGTTCACTATTAAGAGGCTTTCTTCATAAAGCGTTTATACCAATTATAAACCTTGAAACGATGTTTCCTTAAGATACCTATTCTAATGGATTGGATATCCTGGTCAACCTAGCCGAAAATTAGGTATATTAAGAGGTGTCGAAACACCAGATATTGCTGAATAAAGTTATCAGCGTCATGTTCAACTGGTTTAGCAAATCTTAAGCCTTTTCTTAGACACATTAAGCGGATAACACAAATTTAATCTCGGGACGAGATTTCTTTAAGGGGTAGTAACTTAACAATCGAAGAATTTACGGATTTTTTTAGATATAATTATACCCTTTCTTGTAGACTTTTAGTCTGGGGGCTTTGACATATAAGAACATCAATCTATATTACTATTCACGACTCGGACTCTAAAGCAATTTGATGTGAAACGACATTCCTGACAACTTTTCAGTTTTGCCCGAGACCTGGAAACGAGCCGAAAAGGGCTAAAACAGCACCGCAAACATTTTTCGAACAATATACAACGCGGACACACAAAAACAATTAAATTTGTTTTTAATTATCAGTATTTATTTAATAAAAATATTAAATAAATTAGTCATCATTTTAATTAAAAGCGTTACGGATAACGCGAATACTCGAGTTGAAATCCAATTTTATTTCGGACAAGACGAAACCGGCTCACAAAATGAATAACAGATATTTTATTAAATGTTATAAAATATTTATGAAATATTATCAAGCGAATACTCATTTTTATCAGAAAAATGATTCGGAAAACAATGGCGCAAGTTTCGAGATTTGAATCGTCCGTTAAGTCGCTCAAATGAGTCCCGAACCGTTTTTACCAAAACTATGATAAAGAAATTACACTTTAGACCCTAAACTATTTCAACTTATCACTTTTGAATTAAAGTTTTAATATATATATAAAATTATATATATTTATTTCATATATACAAAAAAAAACACACACACACACTCATCTTAATTCTCTCTCCCTCTCCACATTATCCGGCCACCGCCCCACCACCATCTCCGGCGACCATCGCCGGCCACCACCGTCGCGCCGCCGCCGGAAAACTTTTCCGGCGGGATTTTCCGGCGAAGACCAAAATCACTCCCCATCACCGGATCTATCCAACCCTCATACCCACTCGCCGCCACTCGCCACTACCACCACCCCACTGTCACCACCATCACCGCCGCTGCCTCCCCACTCCACTTATACCACCACTGCTGCCATCCTACATCGCCTAACGCCATCATCATCATCTCCTCGCCGTCGTCACCTCCACCGAACGCCACCACCTCAGCCGCCACGAGGGTGCGTGGGTTTCGTGTTTGCACCATAGGGTGCGTTCGGGTTGTAAAACCACTCGAAAAGGGTGCGTCCGGTTTTGGGTTAGCACATAAGGGGGTGTTCGTTGGGTTGTTGTTTAGCACCGAGGGTGCGTCCGGGTTGTTGTTTACACCAAAAAGGGGTGCGTTGGTAATGGCAGCAGGGGGGGTTTCGGTTTGGGTTGTACACCATCATAGGGTCCGTTTGGTTTGTATTTATTAAACACACGGGACAGCCGGCGTGGGGCTCGTGGGTCGTTACACCCAACAAAGGCTGCGTTTGTTTCTAGGACAGCCGGGGGGGGGGGGGGGGGGGTTCGTTGGCTGTTAATAGCAATATGGTTGGTGTTTGTTTTATTAAACCTTTAGGGTGCGTTGGGTTGGGTTATGAAACAAAAGGGTGCGTCGAGTTTGGCTGTTGGAACATCGGGTCGGGGTTGGTGGGTCTTGGCTGAGTGACAGCCGGGGTATATAACCCGGTGAGGGTTTTGCGTTGGGTTTCCGGGGCAGCCTGCACACCCTAAGGTGGGTTTGGGTGCGTGCCACCCAAACAAGGGCTGTGTATGGTATGTTATAAAAACAAACAGGGGTGTTTCGGTTGTTTTAGTGTGGGTTCACAATCACCTCGGGTTGCGTTGGTTTTGTATAGAAACAGAGAAAAAGGGGGATGCGTTTGGGATTTGATATTATTTCACCCGCGGGGTGTTTGATTGGTGTCGAAAAGCCCGAGACAGTAGAGGGGCTGTCGGGAGTTGGAGTTATAACAAAAGGGGTTTATTTATTGGGTTAGCTTGGCTGCGGGACAGCCGAGTGTGTCTTGGTTTAGGGTTGGCTGTTGGGACAGCTGGGGGCGTCGAGAGTGTTTAGTTGGTTAAGGATTAACAACCACATAGGGTGCGTTTGGCTGCAACAGCAGCTTGGGACGTTTGGTTGGCTGTTTGTAAAAGTTGCCGATAGTATCATGTGTTGTTTTAGTCCGTGGACTGAGCCACGATAAGGGTGCGTTTTTTGGCTGTCTCAGCCACGCACAAGGTGCCGTTCGTTTGTGGTAAGCAACAACCCACATAAATAAGGGGCGTTTGGTTCTTGTGGTTATCACCGAAAGGGTGCGTTTAGTTTAAAAGTATTAAATTATTTCATTTTATTATGAATTGATTATATGTGATAAATCCGGTATAACTTGCGCGGTCTAGTTAAAATATGAAATAAATATTAAAACGAGACTGATATTAATGTATAAGTGATATTAGACACATTTGAGACGAGATTTGGACTAAAAATGGACTTTATGGTATTTATGAGAGCCGGATAATATAAACAGAAAATAGTATGTGGGTTTCGGAATTCGAGACTTTGATAAGTTTAGATTTGGTTTTTTAAAATATAACAAATTACTATGTGACTGACGTTTGGACATAAAACGGACTTCTAACTCTTATTTAACGAAGTGAAACTGGGGTCAAAATCAGAATTTAACCACTTTAGTTATAAAATAGGTTTATTTTTTAATAAATATGTAAAAATGACAGATATATTAATTAAATGATTTGATCACTTTCGAGTCCGTTCAGCCTTCCGGCGAAAACACGATAGTTGATGTTCGTAATGGCATTTTTACTTTGCGCGAGCTTATCGCTTTTAGTAATTGAGATAAGTTAGGATTATTCGACGTAAAAATAGTATATATCATAAAATATTCTCTGGTGTTAAGGTTTAAAGACGCGCAATGTGGATTCTCAGTCACAGGTATATATGCGACTGAATACATATAAAAAATTGTATGATTTTGTTGGTAACGATGTAACGCATCGTTGGATCGTATTTAATACGTGTATTATAATCGAACACGACATTTTTATTGGTCGTAGTCCGAGATGTAGCAGATTCAGTTGTGTTTTAAGTGGATTAATTGATCGTGGTCTTTAATCAATGGGAGTGTCTAGCCGAGCTTTTCAAATATTTTGAATGATTTATACCCGCGAGGGGGAGACATGCTTGTCTACAAATCTTTTTTTGGTTTTCTTATAACAATTGTGATTGTTTTTAAAGGATTTGTGATGTTTCATAGCCCCATGTTTTTACTGGTTTCACATATATTTGGGGTGAGATCATGCTTGTTGACAAATGCTTTACTGGGATTGTTTACGAATTGGTTGAATAACTTATTTGCATTGCTCGCTATGGGATACATTATTTAAATTCATTTTTGGTCACAAATGCATACATTACATTTGAAATGTTTTTCGGATTAGCTTAGGCTGATTGAATTGATAACAATAAAATTACTGCCCGGGTGTTCTTGGAGGGGACACCGGTAACGGGAGTACATATTTTGTACATTATGCCGGGTGTGTTCTTGTGGGGCACCACCGTAGGTTAACGGATGTATATATACGCAAGTATTTGTATCACTGCCCATATTAGGGTACATACAAGTCGAGTCACAGCGTCATGAATCTGTAAATCATTTGGAGGGTGATGCGCAGAATGTTATGAAATAGATCTATTCGGTTGTGGATCCCTGTTCGGGTGATTAGCGTTCTCTTGGTAAACGGAACATTATTGATATATTCGGGTTGAACAACCCCCGTTCGGGTGACTTAGCTATCACTTGGAGCAAAGTACGTTATAACATGTCGGATTATATTGTTGGGACTTTCGGGCTCTCCCTTACCATGGCTGACGAAGTTTATATAGTGCAGGCACGTAAATTTGTTTAGTGCTGGAAATGTCACAGAATTATATATGTGACTCAAGTTTGTTCATAAAATGTGTTATGTTACATTCTTTATCAAAATCTTTGGGTTAGTTTTGGTACTTTTGAATGACATAATAATGTGTTGTCATGCATTTCTTTATAAATCTTTGAGCTTTTTAGAGTACTGTGTTATACAGTGGAATTACATTTATATCTAATAATGATTCTATGAACTCACAACTTTAATGTTGGACATTGTATGCTTGTTTTTCTCTGGTGAATTAGATATCTTGGACTATTTGATGCTGCATTGGAAGTCTTTACATTCAGCTTTTCATTGTGATGCAAATTATGGGACAATGTATTTTAAATTTCAGATTTTATTGAAATTATCAAGGTTATTATTCAAACGACACTTAGAGTCGTTCTCTCTTGTATCTATTGCTGGTTTTACGAGAGTAACAACCATTTTGTATTCCGCTGCGCTGTAAGTGATTTTTGGGGGTGTTACAAAAGCATTCAAGGCTATAACCATACCAACAAACAACACCCAAGAAGTTCTTAATCCCTGTAATAGTCTGATTGCTCAATCGGGTATGAACCGAGCAAGACATCAAGATGAAAATGGTTGTGGTGACAATGTTGGAAATCAGGTGAGACAAAATGCAGTTCAGAATCCGGGTATTCAGATTGTTAAAAATATGAATGGGCTTAGTGTAGTTTAAGAAATTGCAAATTAGTATGGGAATGGAAATGTTGTTATAGCACCGGCTGAGGGTAATGGTAATGGTATCAATGGTAACCCGATAAGGTGTTACAACTGTCGAGGAGAAGGTCATTATGCCAGCAACTGCACAGTAAAGCCAAGGAAACGGGATGCTGTTGCTGAAATCAAATAACATCTATTTTATAGCATCATTTATCCCACGATATTAACCCATTTTGTATAGTTATTGAAGAGAATTGTTACTTAATCATTTGATTTGTGAGAATTGCAGTAATTATGGAGTAATTGGTGAAATGGTATGTGCTTAATTACACATACCTTTTACCTATAAAAACGTGCCTAAAATGACTAAAATATACCAAAAATACATTGTATTTGTGTGTTTTGTGATTTAGGATTGTGCAGGTAATGGATATTCACTAAAGGACACAAAATCAAGCCAAAACGGACAAAACCGAGCACGGAATGGAAAGAGCGTGAAAAGTCAAAAGTCAAAAGTCAAAAGTCAAAAGTCAAAGCCGAGAAGTCAAAGTCAAAGACGAAGCCGAACCTGAAGAAATCAATCAATGGGGTCAACCCGTACCCATTTTATGGTTGGGTCAGGCCAATATATTATGCATTTATAGAAGTCTTAAGTTTTTAGCTTACTTATAATTAGCCCTAAATCCAGTACTTGCCAATCCTCTTTTAATTATATAAACGGCCCTTAGCTTAGCCAAACAACAGCTAACAACCCATTAACCTACAAACTCTTTAACCTTTTACATTATTAGTCCTTAAGGACTAACACTGTTAGTCCTTATAACCTTAAACCCTTTTCACCCCACATCCTTTTACCCCCTAACCCCGTTAAAAACAACTAACAGTACCCCCAATTCTTTTCCCGCCATGTTTACTATTCATCCATCCCCTCCAAAATAGTACCCTGCAAACAGACAAACAATTTTAACCTATTCCCCATAATCAAACAAACTCCCTTAACCTATTATCCCAACCAAACTACAAGCTTATGTTGGCAATCCTATGAGTTTCTATTGGTTGATGGGACGTGAGACTAAATTAAGGGTTCAGATTGCAGAGCTTGGTGCCAAAGAAAGATGGATGGCTAAGATTGAGGCTTGACTTCTCTTCACACAGGAAACACACCTCAAGTCCTAGAATCTTCACTACTCTTCTATAAAAGAGAAGACCAATTAGGCAGCAAAGATCTCTAGTTTTTTATGTAGTTTTTATTTAAGTTTTTTTTCAAGCTTTTTATTGTAATTTACAGCTTTTCTAAGTTTATTGTACTTTTTTAAAGTCTGTTACTCTTGTTTTTAAGATATTGAAATTTAAAACTTTTATGTTAAAAAAACCTGTTTTTTTTTAGTTAATGCTCTTTATGTTTTGAAATTGTTTGTAATCTGTTTTAAGGCTCTCTTAGTTAAACTATTTAATATAACTGCTTCACTTAAGTTATATAAACTATTTCATAGTTTATATAGCCTGAGTCTTTTTCACTTAAAAATCTCAAGAATCATGAAGCATGGTGTATACTGGATGGCCATGGGTTAGTGCTTATGTGGATAAGCTATAGGATGTTTTGGAACCGAATTTGGTATTAAAAGTCTTAACCAAAAGCAAAGGACTTTTGTAAGTTTCAAATTTCGTGTTTTAGCTTATTTTACTGCCATTTGCTTTTTTACTACTTATTTATTGCTTATTGCTGTTTATTGTTGCTTATTAATGTTGTTTACTGCTTATTTATGCTTGCTTTTAGTTTGAAGTCATTTAATCATGATTTAGTTAAAAATGTCTAGTTTAGCTTTTAAAAATGCTTATTTTTATTTGATCCCTCTAAGTGCTTTTTTCGGTTTTCATAGTGCTTAAAACTTGCTTGATATTAGTTGTTTGTTATCTGTTTTCAATAACCTTTGCTTAAATCTTTTAAAGAATCAAGCTTGAAATGGATAAGGAAACGAAAGGAGTGTTTGGGTTATGTCTTGAATTAGGTCAAATGAAGTTAAATGTTGTTTTTGGCTTCTGAGTCAGTTTTAACTAGCTCAAAGTTAGTCTATAAGTTATTTTTAAAAGGTTTTAAAAGTACAAAAATCTAGTTTAATGTTTATTGTTGTCATGGTTTGAATCTGTGTAATTGGTGAGTTAATATTAAAGCTTATTTGCTAATATTTCTTAGTCGTAGCTTTTGATGTTTAATCATGCTTGTTTTTAGTCTAAAATGCAGTAGTATAGCTTTGGTTAAGTGTGCTTTAGTCAATTGTTGTTGAGTCTAAATCTGTCATGTGTCTAAGTCTCTTTTTCATAGTTCAGAGTCTAGTTTTCATTAGCTAATTTAGGTTTAATTAAGCTTGTTTTATGGTCTGAATTTGATAAAACAAGCTCATTATGGTAATACATACTTAATCTGTGTTAGCTTTTTTGTGGAATATTTAAGCAGTTGTTCTAACTTATTTTGCGGGCTTATAGTAGTTAATTTTCCAAAATTAAATGTCAGTGGAATACTGATTATTAATCAGTATACACTAACACTTTTTCAAGTGCTTATATCAGCTTATTTAGTTTCTCTATTAGCTTATTCTTGGCTTTATAGTGAAGAATTAGTTTTGTAGTTATATGTTTTGATCATTTCCATTTTCCATGTGCTTAATTTGTTTGAATATTGAGCTTTAATGCTTAGTAGTCATTCAAAAAACTACCAGTGTTAAGTATAATCTATTTTAAGATCAAAAATATGCCTTTTTTTAGCTTATTTCTTTTGCTTATTTTTTGTTCATATCTGTTCATTATGGTCCTAGGACATCATTGCCTTAGCTTATTTGCTTATCTTGTGCTTTTAATAGGTCTAAATAAGCTAAACAGTTTTGACTTTAGACTTAGTTAAAAACAAGCCAAACTGTCAACTTATTTTGCTAATTTCTAGCTTAATTTTTGAGATAAAAAGTCATATCACAAAAGTTGCTTATTTTTAAGTTATAAAGCTTTTTCTAAAAAGAAATTTTCAAAAATAAAAACATAGGAATTGGGGAAGTCAAGGGTGAGCAAGGCTCGAACCCCTGACCTCATCCCAACTCCCAAGCTTAACACACACACCACAACACCAACTGCCTTGGGGTCTTTTTTAGTTATAACCTCTCACCACTTTTCTTTTATACACATTTTGGCTCTTTAAGCTTTCAACCCATTTGGGCTTATTCACAGCTTATTTATAAGCTGTTCTTCTAAGTTTTTTTTTTATTCTTCATAGTGTAAAGCATTTTCCCTGAAGTTTCTAGAATTTTTATTATTAGTTTAATATTTTTAATATTTAATTTAGTCTAAAACTGTTTTTAATTTATAATAAAAAATATAAAAGTCAAAAAAATATAATTCTTTTTTTTTAAATTTTCTTTTATCATTTAGGATTGTTAAAAAATAAATTTACATTGGTAGGGTTAAATTTGTGGAATTAGGTTTTTTAAAGAACGTGATTTGAATCCCGTTATCATTTTTAGTGTTTTAACTTTATTTGCTTATCGTTTTTATCGTGCCTTTACTTGTTTTTGCATTTTAGTTATAGAAATAGAAAACCTAATCAAATTTGTGATATCCAATCATTGTTTAACAAACGTTACCTCGATTTTCAAATTCGCACCTCGTCGGGACACGACCCGGGAAGGTTTTTAGGGATTTTACTTTGGTCAAAAGTAATTATCCTTTAAAAAGCCTTACAGAATTCTTATTATTGATATTTTTGAGATAATTCTTGTTATTATATATTTATATTTATATATACTAAAGGAATTATTTTAAGTGAAGCAATTTTTGGCGTCGCTGCCGGGGAGGTGTGTTACGATTATCGTGTTTCATTTGAAGATTAGTGTTTGAAGACCCTTCCCCGTGAAGTTATCGCTTTCTGATGCTATAAAAGTGACGTTATTGGATGTCATTAGTACCTGAAGACATGGAGTTGAACTGTCTTCATCACTAGACTTAGGGTATTTTATGTTTAAATCTATTGAAAGACTGAAGGGACTGAATTGACCCAACAATCTCCCACTATGTTTCATAGCATGCTCTTGGAGCATGCTTAAGTCCATAAAGGGCTTTGTCTAGTTTGCATACATGGTTTGGAAATTCAATGGTCTCAAAACCTGGTGGTTGTTGAACATAAACTTTTTCTTTCAGTTTACCATTTAGGAATGCACTTTTGACATCTATTTGATAAATTATGAAGTTCATGTAAGTGGAAAAGGACAAGTAAAAATCCTGAATTGTTCTATTCTTGCTACTGGAGTAATGGTTTGATCATAGTATATGCCTTCTTTCTTGCCTGTTAGCCTTTGAGCTACAAGTCTTCTTGTTTTTTTTTAGGAAGCACTATGCTAGTTTCATCTCTTTTCTTTCTAAAGATCCACTTAGAGCCAATTATGGTTTTTTTATAGGGTGGAAGAACAAGTGTCCAGACTTTGTTTCTTGCAAATTGGTTTAGTTCCTCTTGCATTACATCAACCCATCCAGGATGCTTAAGTGCTTCAGACTTTCTAGCTTTCTTAAATAAAAAATTACAAATAGACATTCATGAGCTAAAGCAACACTTAGTTCCTTAGTCATTTCCCTTGTGAGCATTCTAGCTTCTGGATTACCCAAGATGTTAACCAACTCAATGTGTTTGTTATTGATCCCACTTTAATGGATCTTGAATTCCTTAGCTTGTGTAAGGTTTAGTTATACAAGATAAATCCTACATAACTTATGATAGAAACCTTTTTTGATATACTAAGATTTTATGGAATCTAATCTTTAATATATGTAGAATTCTTAATGGAAACGAAACCAAACAATTATAATTCAACAATAAAAGCTCTATAATATTATTACAAATATTTACGAATACTCTCTAGTATTAGAGTTCAAAAACTTTGAAGGCTATGACAATTATCAAGAATGACTCGTTTGTTCTTTGATACATAGATTTCTCATACCCTAGGACATCCTTTTAATAACCAAAGAGTCCTAATTAGGCATTACAATATTATTTTAAGTTATCATGATCTTCTAAACAAATAACTTATACGTATCTTTTACAAAAATATCTCATACATATCCCATAAGCAATCTTTATCTTTTCTCTGAGCAGTCTTTATCTTTTCAGCAGTTGTAATCTTTCAGATAATTAGTTGTACTTTATTACCAGGCACTTTATACTTTCAACACAACAATAGTAACTTTTTGTACCAGCATACTAACTTAACTGCAGTTATCTTCAATAAGCTTTTAATCCAACAATCCTCTCCTAAAATTGATTTTGATCTTCAAATCATCAAGTTTCTTTTATTAAATGCTTCATAATCACCAGGAGGAAAGCTTCCAGAACTTCATTGTTTCTGAGCTGCTTTGTATAAACTTAAGAAAGCTGATAACACATTTCATTGCAATGATAGTTGACGCTTTCTTATTAGCATCTCTGTAATTGTTGTTGGTGTAAGGTGATATCTATTCTCAATCCAAATAAAGATATGCTTGTCTTGAAACTCACAAAAGGTGTACTCCACTTGAAATCAAATTATGCTAATTAAAACCACATTTGTTTTCAAAGTAGATTCTGACAATGTATCTTTATTTTATGTCAAAACCTTGTCTTTAGATAAACCTATAGTACTTCTCATATCCTCTTTTGGTTTGTATAACCATGCTTTTAGCTTTTACTAATTTCCACAGAGTTTCCAAATCTTCCTTGTCAAAACTTTTAGCATCAGATTCATTGATGAGTCCTCTTTGTATTTCATCAGCTCTTATGATTTGATAGTAGCACAATCTTTCCGTCTTTAAGATCTTATATCAACAATGCTTGGATGGTTAGTTGCTAAAGGTTATAGCATTAACTGCTACTTCTCTTCATGGATATGACTTCCTCATACTTTGAAGCTTCGCTGTTTCTTTATCATCTTCCATCTTTTGTTTCTTTGAAGGCTATTGTATAAGCTCTTCACCTGCTCTTTTAGGAACTGCCTTTCTTCTCTTCTTGTCTCACTGCCTTCTTCTCTTACTTTACTACCTCCCACCAATTTTGTATCCATATTAACAAATGTGTTTACCCTTTTCATTACTTTATCAAATAACTCTTGAACATTGGCAAAGGACTTAGTCTTCAAGTATTTGGGCTTCCATCCTGCCATGTTTTTAGATAGGGTACACATTAACACTCTTTGTTGAGATTTTGTGGGTGTGGTCTATTTCTCCTTTCTTTGCTCTCTTAGCTGACAAAAGTGTTCCTCATTTTATTCAAGGAGTTTTGTTGAAACAGTTTAGGATTTTCTTCAATTGTCAATCTTCTTGTTCTCTGCTTTTGCAGCCTTGAGCTAATTCCAAGTTAGTTCAACTTATCTGAATATCATTCCATTTGTGTAATTAAGGGCTGCTTCGGCTTCTTTTTTTCTATTGCAATCCTATCTTATTCATCAAATTGAGCTTGTAGCCTTTATCTTCTTGTTATCTATGAGGATTGCTTATTTCTTCTTCATCTTCAAATGTTCTTCAACCATGATTCCTTTACCCTTGTCTTTTAAAGAAGTTATTGGTGTAGATACTTGCTCCTGCTCTTGAATAAAAAGCCCTTTAGCCTTGGGTCTTGTAACATCAGTTGTAGTTGTTGTAGCAACAGTTGTAATAGCCCTGGGTTTAGTACTCTTTAATTCTGCCAGTGCTTGAGCTAAAGTCATGTCAACATCAGACAAATCTTTGGCAGCACTAACTTGGATTTATACTTTGTAGTTTGTTAGCATGCATTATTAACCACAGGTCTTTTCCCAGTTTATTTTCTACAAACACCCCATCACCATCAAGATCATTGCACTCCATAACATATCAGATCATGAACTTTTCTCCAAGGTGTGTTCGTCTCTGCGTCAATATCAGGAATTTTACTTCCCTGTTTGGGAGATCCTCCTGTTCACCCAACTAGCTTATTCAATCTAAGGAAATCAATTCTAGCAGACAGACCAACCTTGTATAACCTTTTAAGACCACGAGTTCTTAACTTTTTCTTGTCTTCTAGCTTCTTTGACTCTATTTTTCGAGGTCTTGTAATCACTGTGCTTGAGCAGTCTTTGTGTTTTCCAAGTCAAGAACTCTTTGTTGCAATTTGGTACAAAATTCCATCAATTCCTTTGGTTGTAGACTATCCTCACCACTTCGAGGTGTGTTAAATCCTGCAAGCAGTAGATTATTGGAAAATTTAGATACATTCTCAAACCTAGTCTGAGCAATGGTATCCCCCATGGTGTCTTGGCGCTTGGGACCACCACCTGAACTAGTTCCAATGGAACTTGGTTCATTAGGTGTTGTTTCCTGGATGGGTTTCTTGAGATGTTACATCTGTCCTGCTCTGCATCTAAATGCAGTAGCAGTCTGTGGTAGCCATTCCAAAACGGTCATCCCCTACTCCTCAATTGTCTGCCTCATATGCATCACTTCCACATTGAACATGGATTGAGGAATCTCAGTGTCCTTTCTCTTGGGTTTCCTAGGCCTCTGTTTCCTTTGAGGTTATGATGTTGATAGTGGAATAATGGTGGGTGGGTGATGGGGATCATTTGGCATGTCTGAACCTTCACCCTGTTCCTGATAAGCTTGCACCATCATAGTTGAGAACAAGGGTGTTACTCTACCAGAAAAGTCCTTTCCTTACCTCTTCATATTAGCAAAAACCTTCTTTGTGTGAGATGGTGCAATATAAATTCTGTTGTGATTTATCATTCCTTCCAGTTGATTATCCAAAAATACTTGCACAAATCTTGGATACATCAAGAATTTGGCAACACTATCTAAGTTTTTCACCATGCTTTCAAAAATATACTTGGAACAATTGAACTTTTGGTTTGTGGCTAAACATATAACTACAGAGGCCATAATGCTACTAAATTCATTCCATGCAGTAGTCTTAGCACTTAGGCATTTCAAAATAGTATGAATAAGAAACTTCCATTAGGGAGAGAAGAAAGCCTTATAGAAAGTAAGCTTTTGTGAAAGTTTTTCATACCTCATGAGTGTAAGCTGTTCAAAAATTGTAACATTTGGCAGACAATCAACTCCTTCAGCATCTTCCAATTGAAGATCTCTTCTTACAGATGCTTCAGTTATGATGATCTTCTTTCTATCACTAGGGTTGTAATAAACTCCCCATTAATCGTTATTCGCCTTGACAGTAGACCAAAATGTTCAATTGCACGATGTATATAATAGTAGGATTGATGGTTTTAAAGCATATCATTATTGAAACTAGCAATCAGGAAAAAACAACAACTTGTGTAAACCCTCACTTTTAGCGGGTTTAGCCAACAAACGCAACTAAATGTATGAGTATCAGCAAATTGTCTGGGGCGTCATGGGTGTTGGGTTTTGATGATAAAAGTTGGAATGTTTAGGTTTATGATTAGTGAGTATATGAAAGATTGAAATCCGATTAATGATTAAATTGAAACCTTAATCGAAGTATATTATGAAACTACTCAACAGCATTAACGTTCACCAGCAGTTTGTAAGTTATGCTAGTAGCATTATTTTAACTAGCAGTAGTAGTAAACCCAAGCAGTAGTAGTAGTAACTCAACAGTAAATTTAAAGCCTAGCAGAATTAACTTACAACCAACAGTTAGCTAAGTTATGCTAAGCAGCATTAACTTTCAAAATTAGCATAGCAGCTTAAGTTTATGCCCTTTGCTGCCAATTAACTTTGAATCACCAGCATTAACTCCAATTCAATTCTAATCAGCTTTAACTCAAATTAACATTTTAGCTTACAAAATCTCTCTAATGGTTTTTGCTTTCTCTCAATTCTTTTTGCTCACAATTCTCTCTGTCTGTTTTTGCTATATTCATCTCTCTTTCTGTTTTTCAACTCACAACTTCTCTCAATTCTTTTCTCACTAAATCACTCTTAATTTTCTCTTTGTCTGTTTTTATACACCATTCTCTTTCTGTTTTTCAGCTCACAAATTCTCTTAATTCTTTTACTCACCAAATCACTCTGTTTGTTTTCATCACACATCTCTCTTTCTATTTTTATCTCACTAATTCTCTCTATTCTTTTACCTTACCATTTTCTTAATCAAGACTTTAAAGATTGAGCATTCCAATACTGGCAATCAGATATTAAAATCTACTTACATCAAATGCTTTTGTAAGCAAATCTGCAACATTCTTATCAGTATGAATCTTGATCATCTGAATTAGCTTCTTTTCATTGGAATCTCTGATAAAGTGAGTCTATCTCAATGGGCTTTTTTTTTTATGAAAAATAGTGGTTCTTAAACTATGCATAAAGTACTCTTATTATAATTAAAGATCTATGTAGGCATAAAGTTAATACATAATTCATGCAATTGATTTTGGGGGGGGGGGGGGGGGGGAATCCAAAGCATTGTCCACAACAACTTGTTGTAGCTACTATTTCTGCATATGTTGTGGAATTTAGCAACACAGTCTGCTTCTGGCATGCCATGGAAATCAATCTAACCTAAGAATTAAACTACCTCTTGTTGTAGACTTCTTATCCAAGCTTGCTCTAGCATAATCACTATCAGTGTATGCTACCAAATCAAAAGGTGAATCTTTTGGATACCAAAGGCCTAATTTAGGTTGACCTTTTAAGTATCTAACTAATCTCTTTTCATAGAGAAGAGTGCACTTTTGGGTTAACTGGTATCTTGCACAGGGACACACTATAAATATATTATAGGTCTGCAAGATAGTAAGATACATTAATGAATAAATCATTGATCTATATAAATGAACATCCACTTTTCACCATCTTCATTATTTGAGCAAGCCTCCTTCTTTTGTAGTTTCCATAGGCGTATGCTTGCTGTCTTAACTCTGTATAAAACCAAATTTCTTCACAATCTCAGTTACAAACTTGTCTTTTTGATGATATAAATCCATCCTCCTTTGCTTTACTTGCGGTTCCTAACAAGAATGTGAGTTTACCAATAGAAACTCATCTAAAACTTCTATGCATTATCTTTTCAAACTATGTGCATAATGAGTCTTTGTAGAGCACAAATATGATATCATCTAATACACTTTGAACTTAACATATCATCACCTTTGTCCCTTCTGTATAAACAATGTTTTCTCTATCCTATCTCTCTGAAAAAAAAAAACCTATTGTCCAAAAATAAGTTGGCAAGGTTTCATAACAAGCTTCTGGGAGTTTGATGCAGTCTAAAGTGCCGTTTCTATTTTGTTGGTTTATACTCTTAGGGAGTATGGATCTTCAAATCCTTGGTGGTTGACAAAACATAGGACTCTCTTCAATCTTACTAACGAAAAAGCACTTTTTGCATCCATCTGGTTACAACACAAAGTCTTTAAATGAGTTAGGCTAAGAATAGCACTTTTTTACTTCAATTCTGGCAACAAGAGCAATAGATTCATCATAATCAATACTTCTTCATTGTGTGTTACCTTGAGAACCATTACTCGATTTGTTCTTTATCACAATGCCTCTTTCATCCTTCTTGTTCCTGTAAACCTATTTAGTGCCAATAACCCTTTTTCCATTTGGTGAATCCACCAAGGTCCAAACCTTTTGTAATTTGAATTGTAAAAGCTCATCCTGCATAGCTTCAATCCAGTATGGATCCGTTAATGCATGAATTACCTTTCTGGGTTCTTCTTGTGATAGAAAGTAAGCAAATAAGCAAATTTAAAAGTCTTTATGAGCAGTTCTTTGCTGAACAAAACTAAACAAACCATGTTCTTTCAAATTCTTTATCATTCTTCTTGTTTGAGGTGCTGAATTCAAGTCTCTAATAATTTGTTCAACTCGATGATTTTTGTGTATTCTTGTAGTTGGAATAGGACTGACAGGTATAAATATATTCAAATTATTCATGTCAGCCTCTGCACCAACATTATCATCATCATTTGAATTACACAGCATTTCAATTCAGGCATATTTAGATCATCTAGAAGTTCAATGCTTGTTTTTGCTACAACAACATTATCTTTTTTGCCAATAGCATTAACAGTTGAACTAAAACATTTACATTTTTAGTGTTGTTTTCCATCCACAGCTGTTTGAGTTATTTAATATTGTTAATGTGTTAACACTTATCATCTCTTTTTTCTTGATATTCTTGATATCTCCCACATTCTTTTAACTGGTTCTTAAGTACCTTCTTTTCATTAATCTTGAAGATTTAATCAGCTATCAGGTGAACTCTTGTTTTTTAAGCGAGTAATCGGATCAGCAGGGCCAACAATGGTTGCAGAATGTTATTTGGCAAGGTACTATCTCTATCTAGCTTTACCTGTATCATCACTGCGTTTTGTACCTGCTATTCATTTAGACTGATTTTCAGTTACAAACAATTGGTTATTATTCTTTGACTTTGTTAGTGTTTCAATCATTCAAAAAGCCAATTTGGTCACTTCTTGCTTTATCTAGGTGTATTCTCACTAAATTGGACATGAAGGTTCTCTTCAACTATCCTTGTTATACTGTTGAATACTCTAAAGGCTTTATATTATTTGAATGTCCAAAAAGAAATCTTCTCAGCCTTACCATCAAACTTGCCTAAGTGATCTATGGTATTAAGAATTGAAACAGGACACCCAAATGGTCTCATAAAGCCTAAAGCTGGTTTTCTACCATGAAAAAGTTCATAAGGGGTCTTGTTATGAGGCTTAGTTACTAATACCCTATTTGCTAATAAGCAAGAAGTATTACTGCTTCAGCCCAAAAAAGTAGTAGGTAGCTTAGTAAATCAGCTATAGCATTATCTATCTAGCCTCAATTAGTGTTTTGTTTTTCCTCTCAGCTACTCTATTTTGTTGAGGAGTTCTAGCTACACTAAATTCTCTCTTAATACCTTTTCTCTCACAAAACTGATTCATCTCCTTATTCTTGAACTTAGTTTCATTGTCACACCTATTTACCTTAACCCTTTGATCTATTAGATTTTACTCAGTTAAAAGGACTTAAGAATGCCCCACTTGTCTCTCCTTACGTTGCTTGAAGAAACCCAAATTAAACCTAATGTAATCATCTGTGACACTAGGCAATACATATTTTCATTAAGCTTTTTACAAATGTTGGAATCAAACAAATCCATGTGCAACATATGTAAAGGTTGGCTGATTGAACTTACTGTTTTGGACTTACAAGAAGCTATATGTTAATTTCTTTTTGACAAGCCAACACAAGTTTGATTATTTTCAAAAGTTTTGAAGGTAAAGCTACTTACATATTTCCTTAAACCAGTCTTATTAATAGTTTTGTAATTTTATGTGGTCCAGCTTCTATGCAAAGTTTAGATTAATCGATGGTGGCCTTTTGCAAGACCCATTTCTAAGCTATAAGCTCAAGACCAGGTTCTCTAAGCTTATATTCTGTATTCATACCTTTATAATGTTCATATGATCATGCTAAAATCATAATATAAAGCTTTGAACTCAAAAACCTATGTGTTATACCTTTTTGATCCAAAACCGTACACCCGAAACCCTAATTTCATGTTTTTGCTTAATCTATAAGCTAAGCTTGTAAACTATTGTTATAATCTATCCCAATAAGCTTAACTAACATTAAAATAAGTGCTTTGATAAGTCATGAAAGAATTTGAGCTTAAAACCCGCGCGTTTTCATTTTAAAACCCTAATATGACCCGTTTTGCTTCCTAGCTTAACGAATCGTTAATTTAAACTTGCGTTGTGTTAAATCTTCATATTTTAGTTTATTATAACTTATAAATGTCTATTGAAATGTTAAAATAAGCTTGCATGGCAATTTGGACATGTTTTGTAAAAATTATCCATGCAAGGGGTATATATCGTAACTTTCAGAAACTTATAACTAAAAGGACTAAAAGTGTCATTTTATCAAAGTTATAACTACAAGGGTCTATTATGTCACTTTTTAAAGTACAAGGTTTACTTGGTATATCTTTTAAACTTGAGGGACCAAAGTCGTAAAAGTGCAAACTCCAAGGGTATATTCTGCCACTTTTCAAACTCAAGGGTCTAAAATGTAACATTTTGAAAAAGTATAAAAACACATTCAAAACATTACAAGACATAACTTTAATTAACGCTTGACGTGCTTAACATTTCCAGATATTGAATAAAATGCTTAAAACTGCTTATGTTATAACTATTATATCATTCATCATCGATGTGCTTTCAAAAATCATGTCCCGGATTCATATCATACCACAATACTAGGGAGCTTCATATTAAGGAGTTTCATCTTGGTATTACGTTCTGACTGAGTTGTTGGGTTTACGATTTAAAGTGCCCTAGCTCCTCAAACGTTTACTGAATGACTTCTGAATTATGATGGCCCGAACGGTGTTATGATAATTTTAATATCAAAACCGACATCGATGTAAAATCTTACATATTCAATCAAACTAAGACTTGACATATATTACCCCAGGTTGCCCGTGACGAAGCCGTTACTATTCATTTCATATACATTGCTATCAATTTCCCTATAACTGTTCAGGTGAGTTCATAGCCTCGCATTTCAATCTTTTTATAAACCCGCGAGGGGGATACATGCTATAAACATGAATGCAATTATTTCTGTATGCTATTTCAATTTACTATTGCCTAAGTAACTGCTTTGCCTTTAAGTCCCCATAATCATGAACCGTTAATTACTCTCCGTAGTAAGCGCGAATGATGTGAATAGATCTATTTGGGCTGGACTCCCCGTTGGTGTACCCAGTTACGTGTAACCAATTGCACATCATTAGAAATCACGCGGGTATTTTGGCAAAGGTACCCGCAGGGGCTATAACGTATCACCATACCCTAAGGCTTCGGATTCATGAGCTAATGGCAATAATAAATATGTTTTCAATACCGGGTGTATATCAACGTAACCCGAATATCGCATTTGCATTCAAATTATATTACTTAAACCTATGGATTCACTCAACCTTTGTGTTGACTTTTTAGCATGTTTTATCTCAGGTAACTAATGGCACGAAGTGGCGAGGACTTGAAGATGGAAAAACCGTTATCATTTAAATGTTGTATTTTAGATGTTGGGACCTCCCTTTTGTAAAAACTCTGATGAAATAAAGAATTCTAACTTTTTTTCAAAAATGACTCTTTTTTAATCGTTTTCTATGATTATGACTGTTGTACCTTTGAAGTAATACCCCAGATTAGCTTCCGCTGCTATATGTAAAAATGGGGGTGTTACACAAAGACACTTTGATCTTGAGGCTAAACACACTAGATGTCTACATCTTCCTATAGGTTATACGTTTTTGGTGCACACACATACTTTTGCACACCTAAAACTATGTCTAAGGATCTCTTTATATAATAGAGTCCATAAGACATACAAAGGAAACCTAATTATATTAGGAAACTAAATCTTCCTAATATTTATCTTCATATCTTTGACCAAATCTTTTAAGGAGATCTTTTAGAATCCTCCATCTTTTGTAAAATTCCATATTGTCAATTTAAGTCCTTGTTGTTTCATTCTTTTGTTTTTTTGTATCATTGTTTTTGTATCATCAAATCAATAAATCCCAACAATCTTCCCCTATTTGATGATGACAAAACAATCTTCTGCATGAACTTCCCCTGAAGTTGAGATCTTCATGTATGAAACAATCTTCCCTTTAATTTAAGATTTCCTTTGAACTTGTTGAAACTTCTTCAACACAATGAAGTTTTCAACATCTTGTTCCATGCCATGCCACCACATATAATAAGTTTCAAATATCATATCATCTTTGTATAACATCTTCTTCCCCTTTTTTTCATTATCCAATAAGGGACTTGTTAACATATGCAACTTTGATCTTTACAACTACAAACCATATATCACACTTCTAATCCAAGCTTTCCAATGTCTCAAATTACCCTCTATGACGCATAATAAGATAAATGAATTCAACCAGTAGAAACTTAAACTAGCAGTAGTAATAATGACTTAGCAGTAGTAAGAATCAAAACCTTCCCCTCAAGTGATGCATGTAGATGATTAAACACTTTATCATATGCTTCCCCTGAAACTAATATGTTAACCATCTCTTTAATCTCTTATTTTGTTGGATCTTTGTAATGATTACTGATGAAGTAAATTCGATATGCCAAACTTGAAACTGAAGTAAAATCCCCCAAATTTGTTACTTAAGCTTGCACTGTTGTTGATTGAAGAACGGTGCATGAAACCCTCTTAAAATAAACCACATCGTCATCTTGGTGTGACACTGAGCACTACAATGTAACTCCTTTAAGTGATAGCTATAACCCGTGAGTACTACAACGTAACTCCTTACATCAGATATAACTGGATACTTCAAGTCTCAATCATAAACCGTATACGCTCAAGCAAGTCATCAATCGATAGCTAGAAATATCGATGATGAAATAAGTAAACTCCTTCATGAAACTCACTTCATTCTCAAATAAGAAATACCAAATAAACTCTGTAATTACTTTGCAATTTATCTAAAAAATAGTAGCCTTTTTGACGTTTCTTTGAATCTTAAACTGATAACACAAACCCAAATAAAGTAACCATAAACGTTTGAGGCCTGTTATCATAACACATTCATCCCTTGTTAAACTTTTTTAAATCCGACAGCAGTAACTGCTAACCCTAGCAGTAGTAACTGCTAACAGTAGTACCTTAATATACGTATAAAACAGTTTAGCAGTAGTAATCCTTTAATCAAATAGTACTAACTGCCTTTAAGCCTAGCAGCATTAACACATGAAACCTGACAGCATAAACTGAATACTGTTTGACTTACAATTGTTGCACACTATCACAAAGCTACTTCTCATACTCAAACTCATTATCACATCCACGTCTAAATAACAGTACAATATAACCACAAATCATAACCCAATCTGCTGACATAATCATGATGATATAATCATCACCATCATTACGATGACTTCAACAGTAGCAGTTAAGATAAACCAGCAGCATGTCTATATATATTTTCCATAAAAGAATGAATCTTCGCTACTTTTGAAGCTTCAAACCTGTAAAGATACTTGAACACCAAACCCTTCTGCTTCTGTAAATAAACGAACACCAGAAACCCTTCACAATCTACTATACCTTCTTCTTCAGCGATTAGGGTTTCTTCTCCATAACTAAACATGAACAAATCACCAGATATCATCACGATAGCAGTCACAAACGATCAAAGCCAGTTAGATCATTACAACCGGATCCACAACCAGAAGCATGTTCTTACTAGGGTTTAAACAAATAAACAAAGATCACCAGATAACAAACGAAAGAAACCCTAAACATCATGGTTTAGAACAGAGAACAAAGATCACCAATAGTTTATTATAGACAAAAGATTTAATCTTGTCGTTAAGAAACAAAAGATCAACGAACCATCAATCAAGCAAAGGATAACTTTGTAAAAGATTTTGATGTATCAAATGATTGCTCCAAGCAGTAGTAAATTCAAAAAACCCTTAAATAATAACGTTTATACATGTGATCATGATTGTAGCAGCAGTATCCAAAACCCTAACTTTACCAATTTTCACCTTATTGTTTGACCTGCTATTTTTGTGAACAGTATCTTGCAAACTTCTGATAAAACAAAAACCTTGTAATCTTGTAATCTTTTAAGAATAGATTCATTAATGATCAGACTTTGCAACCTTCAACACTATCTTTAATTTTTCTGCTTTTACAAAATTAGAGTTTTGGAAACCCTAATTTAACCGAATTTGACCAATTACTGAATTAGCAGAAAACACAAAAACCTTGTATCCTAGATCAAGAGCCCTTTGGCTCTGATACCAATTATAGAGTTTGATCTAGGCTGATCTAGGATTATAAATAATAAAGTATTGAATACGCAGCAGAATAATAATAAGAACAATGTTATTTAACAAGGTTTTTCATTCCATACAAGCCCCAATTCTATATGATCAGCATAGAACGATTACCTAACTGTGACAGGATCAATGACACTTTGATCTTGAGGCTAAACACACTAGACGTCTACATCTTCCTATAGGTTACATGTTTTTGGTGCACACACACACACTTTTGCACACCTAAAACTATGTCTAGGGATCTCTTTATATAATAGAGTCCATAAGACTTATAAAGGAAACCTAATTGTATTAGGAAACTAAATCTTCCTAATATTTATCTTCATATCTTTGACCAAATCTTTTAAGGAGATCTTTTAGAATCCTCCATCTTTTGTAGAATTCCATATTGTCAATTTAAGTCCTTGTTGTTTCATTCTTTTGTTCTTTTGTATCATTGTTTTTGTATCATCAAATCAATAAATCCCAACATGTTAGGTTGAGTTAATGGATCAAGTAAAGAACTTGTAAATGGACATTTTTCAGTATTCTGGTCAATATCTCCTCCCCTATTACACATATTTATTGAATTAGGAGTGGTATTACTATCAACCTTTTCCAACGGATATGTGTCATAAATGGGTTCAGATTGCCCAGAATGTTGTTGTTCATTAGCAAGTTGATGCGTAATTTCTTTTAATAAAAATACGTCAGGTTTTACATTTATAAAACCCTAACTACCTCGACTATTCCTATGCACTAAAGAGCAGTGTACCCTATCATGTATAGTGTAGTGATTGGTAAGTACGGGTGTCGACCCAAAGAATGGTTTATGTTTCTAATTGTCTAATTAGTTTTATTATTCTACCTAAGAAATCAGTAAAGAAAGCATGTTTTTGGAGTTTTGAGATTACTTAAGGATTATTGGGTGGTAAGCCTTACTATCAAAAAGGGAATTGGTATAGTGGCAAACAACTAGGAAGGATGAACACATTTAATTACTACGATCTAATGTCTAATCACAACCTTAATTGGAGGATTTACAATCAACTTATGAGATACGCTTAATTCTAACAGGAGGTCTCCTTATTAGCTCGCATTCCTATCCAAGAATTAATGATAAAGGCTCGCCTAATAGGTCTAGGTCAAACGACTACAGGTATTGGTCAACTTGCAGTCAATCGTGCATGCCAAGATATTTGAGATCATATAGATCCTTGACTACACTCAACCTCATATCAATACTAAGACAGGATCACAAGGATTTCAAAGCGCACCATATAAATTAAAAGAGAAGCGAAAGAACAACTAGATCATAAATAATAATCAAAAGAGATAATTAAATAATTAAATGGCTACAAACAATTAATAAAGCATAACAAATAATAATAACCTCAACGATTATATTGATGGATCCAATAAGTCAAAATAACATAATTAAATTGACCATAAAAAGTTGAAGTATAATTACAAGTTGTGTGAAATTAGTGCTCTCGATCCCCTAGTCAAACGCCATGGCAAACCCCAAATGGTTTGCCCTACACCAAAGCAAGCAGCCTAGCTGCTCTTTTCTTTTTCTCTGCTTCTCTTTTCGTCGGCTTACTTCCCACGATACCAGAATGAGATCCTATATGATTCATTCGAATCATATATACACTAAATTGGAAGTTGGGGCAATTGTTTATTTCGGCCCCTCATCATTCTTGATAATAATAGTTAATTAATGAAACTATAAAGAATTTGTACGTCTTTGGTCCCTATGATGAGTCATCGTTAAGGCGTAACGATACCGACATGGTTATGACGTAAAACATCTGACGCGGCATTCTTTCTTATAGTGATAAAACGGCGTAATTACATCGAACCGTTACGTTGTAACCTTTAATCAGAATAAACGTCTTTAGAAATGATTATTTTACGGCGTAACTCCTGCGGGACGGTTACGCTACAATGCCTTGTCAGCAAACTATCTTCATTAATAATAATTAATTATGACGTAACTCCTGTGGAATGGTTACGCTGTAATCTCTTCGTCAGCATAATTTCTCATGTCATAATATTTAATTACGGCGTAATCTATATGGGCCAATTACGTTGTAATTCTTCCTTAATGCGGATTTTGATATAAAAAGCTATTTTCACATCATTTCTGTTCCAATGCCTTTAATTACATGAATTCGCAAAATAAATGAAGTAAGTACCACAATTCATATAAAAATGATATAAAGCAAGGCAATAAACGCGGGAATTTGATATGTAAAAGTATTAAATATTTGATGTCATTACAAGTACATTATGTTGAGCAGTCAATTGTACCTCAGCAAATGGCTCTTGGTCATTTACTGGTCTGATATCTACATCTATAGCATGTGTGATATAATTCCCTGATCTGTTGCTTGTATGTCTGACTTTGTCCCACTACTTTTCGGTAACAACCAACCCAACATCCAACGCTTTACCCATATCAACCTTTCCCTCTTGCATCTGCATATGAGTTTCATTCACTGATTTGCTGAGTGCATTCTCTGAGCTGTTGTTTTCTGACTCAATCCCACTACTTTTCGTGACACCCAAAATGGCATCCACTGCTTGAACTGAATTGCACTGAACATTTTTGACTGCAGCTTGAAACTCTTATCAATCTTATGTTTATGAGGCATTGCTTCATTCAATAGTTTTTTTAGTCTCCTTTATTTCTTTAATTTCCCTTTCTTTCATCCGTAATCATAGCATTTAAATACTCTTTTATCAATACATTTTGCAAGTATATCTAGGTACTTGAGTAAATTACTTCTGTAAGTTTCAGGTTCGTAGCCCATGCACTCTTTGAAGTTCTCTTGCAAAATAGGATTCAGATGATCCGAAGAAGTTACCGCTTCTGAGTCAAAAAAATTATGGAACTGTGTTTGGATTTTTTTCTGACAAATCTTTGCATTACCTCCATGAAGAGGCTTTCTTTCAAATTACAGTCGTAACTGATCCAAATTTTATAACATCTTCCTTCAGAAAATCTGATGCTCTTCACCGAAGAATCTATGAAATGCCATTTCAACTCGTTTTGGGCATTCGACATGAACAAAACTGTTATGATAGGGACTTCTAAAATGTGACTCGAGTCCTTTAAAACATGCCATATCATTAGAGTGCATTTTTCTTGCCTCTAGTTGTAACTGGTGTAGCTCTCTCTCTCTTATGAATTAGAATTCAAATATTCTATTAAAATTTGATGTTTGAATTGAAATTAAGGATCTTAAGTAGATTGTTGGGATTAAAATCCTCTTGATGCTGTTTGGAGGTTACTACTGCTAAGTGGAAGTTAAGACTGTTAAGGTATTAGTTACTGCTGCTAAGTATAAATTAGTGTTGTTGGTAATCTTAATGAAAAATATGCTAAGTAGTTAGTACTGCTAGTATATGTTACTACTGCTAGTGTAAGTTACTACTGCTAGTGTATATTAGTATTGCTAGTTACTACTGCTAGTAATGTTAATACTGCTAGAGTAAAGTTAGTACTGCTAGTGTAACTTAGTACTGCTGATAAAGATTGAAGAAAACTTTCTAAGTAGTTAATGTTGCTTGTACACAGTTAGTGCTGCTGGTACAAAAGTTACTACTATTGGTGTGAAAGTTACAACTGCTTAAAGATTACAACTGCTAGAAGAGTTTATGTTGACAGAGAAGAGATCAAAGACTTATCATAGAAAAGATAAAGATTGCTTATGTGATAAGAATGAGATATTTTTGTAAAAGATATGTATAAGTTATTTGTTTAGAAGATTTGTAATCCCATTAGGACTCATTGGTGTATAAAAGGAAGTCCTAGGGTATAGAATTCTATGTATCAGTATCAAAGTATCAAATCGAGTCATTCATAAATGTCCATAGCTTCCAGGTTTTGTAATCTTAACACTATTAAGAGTGTTCGTATTATATTGAGGCTGAGAGTTTGGAAAAGGGCAAAGGCCATAAATGACTAACTTACTTATCCCAATTTACTGCTGTTCCCAGTCAACTCTATAAAGGTACACACAAACATGTATACATTCAAATTTTTAACAAAATGAATAACTTTCGGTTATATTTCTAACGATCGTTATTTTATTATTGCATTCGTTAGTCCTTTATATACTATATTTATTTTCTAGATCTGACCCGTCCAAAACGACCCTCTATATCACATTTCAACGACTCGGGTTCTAAAGAGATTTTTGCGAAACAAGTTTCGAACAACTTTTTTAGTTGTTAACCGAGACTGAATCTCAACAGAAAAATGACCAAAATGCCCTCACGGGATACTGCTGGAACTAATATATTTTTAATAAAACGCAGAAATTTGACTTTCGGTTTTAGACCCTCTATCAAGCGTGATTTTAAGACTAAACAAACCTCGTGCAAGTAAAAAGTCATTCCGAACCAACTTTCATGTTTCGCCGGAAGGCTAAAACAACGGACATCGACAGTACTCAAATCGCGGAGACGTGTTTCAATCTGCAACTTATTACTTTTTATACACATATTTTTATACAAGTTTTTCTACATGATTTTATCCACGGTTTTATACACACATTTTTATAGATACGTTTTATACACATATTTTTATACACGTTTTATACACACATTTTTATACACACGTTTTTCTACATGATTTTATCCACGGTTTTATACACACATTTTTATAGACACGTTTTATACACATATTTTTATACACATATTTTTATACACGTTTTATACACACATTTTTATACAAACCACTTTTTTATACACGTTTTTCTACCTGCTTTATCCACGATTTTATACATACATTTTTATACCATCGTTTTACAGACACATTTTTATGCATTTTTTTTAAAACGTGGATAAAAATGTGTGTAAAAACGTGTATAAAAATATGTGTATAAAAATGTGTGTATAAAACGTGTCTATAAAAATGTGTGTATAAAACCGTGGATAAAATCATGTAGAAAAACGTGTATAAAAATATGTGTATAAAAAAGTAATAAGCTTGCAGATTTGAAAACGTCCGATTTGAGTACTGTCAGTCCCGTTATAGCCTTCTCGGCGAAACATGAAAGATGTTCGGAAATGCATTTTTCTTTGCCACGAGGTTTGTTAGCTTAAAAACTGCATGATAGCGTGTCAAAACGAAAGTCAAATTTCTGCGTGATTATTAAAAATCAAATACTTTCCAGCAGAATCCCGAAGGCAATTTTTGGAGTCATTTTCTGTTGGAATTCAGTCTCAGTTAAAACTAAAAAGTTGTCCGAAACGTTGTTTCGCATAAAATCTCTTTAGAACCCGAGTCGTGAAAATGTGATATAGAGGGTCGTTTTGGACTGGTCAGATCTAGAAAATAAATATAGTATATAAAGGACTAACGATGCAATAATAAAATAACGATCGTTAGAAATATAACCGAAAAACCTTAAAAGTTATTCATTTTGTTAAAAATTTGAATGTATACATGTTTGTGTGTACCTTTATAGAGTTGACTAGGAACAGCAGTAAATTGAGATAATAAGTTAGTCATTTATGGCATTTGCCCTTTGGAAAACTGTTTGTTATTGATCTTATTCATTACTGTTTCATTAATTTCTGTCTATATCATCGACTAGATTCCGCATAGTCTTTGATATTCACAATAAAAGTTTCTATCATAGTTGTTTTGAATTTATTCAATACAACTTAGCCTTATACAAGCTAAGCAAGATCTATTCTATTGGGATCAACAAGTGGTATCAGAGCTTGTGAGAAGCTTTGAATAAGAAGAAACTTTACTACACATAAGATCTACTTTTTCAAGAAGTAATGGATTCTCAATCCACTCAAACCCTCAAGCTACCCATACTCCAACCTGATGAGTATGATCTCTGGAAGATGAGGATGGAGCAGTACCTACAGTGCATTGATTACACTCTATGGGAGATCATAGAAAATGGTAATGCACCCATAGTAACAAAAACTATTGATGGTAGGAGACTGTTATCTCTCCTACAAGTGCTGAAGAGAAGGCACAAAAAAGGGCAGAGTTGAAGGCAAGAAGTACTTTATTGATGGCCTTACCTAATGAGCATCAATTAAAGTTCAACTCATATAATGATGCTAACACACTAATGCAGGCTATTGAGAACAGATTTGGAGGTAATACTGCTACAAAGAAAACTCAAAAAAATCTTCTAAAGCAGCAATATGAAAACTTTGCTGCATCCAGATACTGATGCAGGCTATTGAGAACAAATTTGGAGGTAATACTGCTATAAAGAAAACTCAGAAAAATATACTGAAGCATCAAGAAGACATCAATCAAAAATTCTTGAGAAGTTTATCACAAGAATAGACTATGCAAACTATTATGTGGAGGAACAAACCAGAGATTGAGACATTGAGTTTAGATGACCTCTTTAACAACCTAAAGGCTTATGAATCAGAGGTTAAGGGGACATCTAGCTCAACCACAAACTTACACAATGTAGCCTTTATGTCCTCTAGCAGCACTAACAATGCAACTAGAGCAGTTAATACTGCTCAGGGTATTAATACTGCTAGCACTCAGGTTGCTGCTGATTGCTCAACAACTGTTGAAAATTTAAGTGATGCTATGATTTATTCCTTTTTTGCTAGCCAACCAAGTATTCCACAGCTAGATAATGAAGATCTACAACAAATCAATCTTGATGATCTAAAAGAGATAGATTTGAGGTGGAACATTGTTATGCTAACTATGAGGGCAAGAAGATTCTTAAAGAATACTAGAAGGAAGCTAGACATGGCCAACAAAAAAGAATTGGGTTTGACAAGTCCAAGGTGGAGTGTTTCAACTGCCACAAGAGAGGACACTTTGCAAGGGAATGCAGGGCACCCAGGAATCAAGACAGCAAGAACAAGGAGCCTACAAGAAGGACCATGCCAGTTGAGGAAACTACTTCAAATGCCTTAGTGTATCAGTGTGATAGCTTTGGATATGATTGGAGTGACCAAGCATAAGAAGGTCTAACTAATTTTGCTCTCATGGCTTATTCATCAACAAGTTCAATTTTTGATACAAACTCTAAGGTATCTAATGACTCAAATTGTTGTTCATCTTGCTTAGAATGTGTAAAAAATCTAAGAGAAAAAAATGAACTATTAGTCAAAGACTTAAGAATAGCTAGGATAAGTGTTGTCTTTTATAAAACTGGTTTAGAATTTGTAGAAGCTAGACTATTAGTCTTTAAGAAAAATAAGTCTGTGTATGAGGAAGATATAAAACTCTTAAAACGTGAAATCTGTTTAAGAGATTTAGATATTGCAGAGCTTAAAAGGAAGTTAGAGTTGGCTACAAAAGAAAAAGACGAGGTTCAACTTACAGTGCAAAAATTTGAAAATTCATCAAAAAACCTAAGTAAACTTCTAGACAGACAGATAATGGATAAGTGTAAAACAAGATGAGGGTATAATGTTGTCCCACCTCCTTATACTGGGAATTTTATGCCACCAAAATCTAATTTAGCTTATCCTAGTCTAGATGATTTTATTGATATGTTAATGAGTCTGTTAGTGAGCCTATAGTTGAAAAGCCTACTATTGAGACTAATGTACCTAAGAATTCTAGGAAAGAAAATGGAGCCCCAATTATTAAGGAATGGGTATCTGATAGTGATGAAGAAAATGTACCTAAGGTTAAAATAGTTGAGATGTTTAATAAACCTAGTTTTGCTAAGATAAACTTTGTTAAGTCTATTGAGCAAGTAAAATCTCCTAGGAAAACATCAGTTGATAAAAATAGGCAAAACACACCTAGTCTTAGAGGGAACAAAAGAAACTGGAACCAACAGAAGTCTTAAAAATTAGGGAGTGATTTTGAGATATTCAACAAAGCTTGTCATGTGTGTGGTAGTTTTGATCATTTAAAAGATGATTGTAATAACTGGTATAATAATGGAAGATTTGCAAAACCAGTTTGGACCAATGTTCAAAGGGTGAACAAACAGAATTTCTCTAAATTAACTCACCCCAGTCCAAAAAGGAACATGGTTCCAAGAACAGTCTTATCTAGGTCTGGTTCAATTTCAGTTAATACTGTTAGACCAGTTAATACTATTCAACCAAGAACCGTAGTGAATAATGCATGACCCATGAAAAAATGTTATTAATAATGCATATTCAACTGCTAGAAGGCCTTTTAACAAAATAACAGCAGCTAATAACAATTTTTCACTAAAAAGGTTAATACTGTTAAGGGAGCAAGGGTTAATACTGCTAGGCCAAAAGCAGTTCTTAGTGTTGTTAATAGAAACAAGAGAAATGCTGTTAAGGCCTCAGCATGTTGGGTTTGGAGACCAAAGCACAAAATTTTAGACCGTGTCTCCAGAAATAATGGTGCATCAATGTCCTTTAAAAGATTTGACTATATTGATGCACAAGGCAGATCCAAGTCAGTAATGGCTTGGGTCCCAAAAAGAAACTAATTTTCCTACCATTATGTGCAGGGTAATCCACAGCAAGATTTGAAGTATAAAGGAGTGATTGACAGTGGATGCTCTAGGCACATGACAGGAAACAGATCCTATCTTACAGATTATAAAGAAATTGATGGAGGATTTGTTGCCTTGGGAGGTAATTCCAAATGAGGGAAAATTACTAGGAAAGATAAAATAAAAACTAGTAAATTGGATTTTGAAGATGTGTATTTTGTAAAGGAACTAAAGTTTTACCTCTTTAGTGTCTCACAAATGTGTGACAAGAAGAATAGTGTTCTTTTTACTGATACTGAATATGTTGTTCTGTCTCCAGACTTTAAGTTAACTGATGAAAGTCATGTTTTACTTAAAGTTCCTAGAAAGGATAATATGTATAGTGTTGACTTGAAGAATGTAGTTCCACAAGGAGGTCTCACTCGTCTCTTTGCAAAAGCCACACCAGATACATCTAATCTTTGGCATAAGAGGCTTGGACATGTAAATTTTAAAACAATGAATAAACTAGGGAAACCTTGTAAGAGGTTTACCTTCAAAACTTTTTGAAATTAATCAAACCTGTGTTGCTTGTCAGAAGGAAAAGCAACA